>LOJH01005316.1:0-24152 GCA_001685095.1 Ellobius talpinus | reverse complement strand
CTTCTTCCTTCTTCTTCTTCTTCCTCCTCCTCCTCCTCCTCCTCCTTCTTCTTCTTCTGCTGCTGCTTGTGATCCTTCTGCTTCCTCTTCCTCTGTTTCTGCTTCTGTTCCTGCTCTTTGTCCTTCTCCTTCTTCTTCATTTTCCTATATCTTCTCATTTCTGGGACACATCTGCTCTAATATCTGCTCCAGCTTCTGTCCATTCTCTTTATTCTTACCCAGCTATATAGATACACAAAATCCTGCAGGCTTAGAAAGTAATCAGACAACTTATGTACACACAAGGGAAGTTTATGGCCCTTGGTCCATTAGCACTTTGACCAAATGTAGCAAACTCTGAAGGCCTTTTGGATCTGAAGTGTGCAGCATTTACTCTAAGTGGTTGAAACAAAGAGGAGACCCAGGCCTCTAAATCATCTGATCAGGGCCTGATGCCTATCAGAGGCAGCTGTGGAGGTTTGTCCTCCTCTAGTTTGTGTGTTAATGGTGAATTATTTTTCCTGAGAGTAAGACACAAGCCATAAATCTCCTGACTAAAATCATCAATAAACTGGGGTGAAAGTGAGCTCAAGAAGTTAGGAATCTTTTAATGCCAGGTTACCTTTAGGTCATCACTTTTCTCATCTCCAAGGAAGGTAAAATGAGGGCATGCTTATTTTCCCCAGCTACAAATCAACAGCTTTAGGCATGCAGTAATTCTATGCCTGTGGATATCTGGGAACGTCTTAAATGGAATACTTTTGCCTGGACCCTAAACACCGACCAAATACCTCTCAATAAAGACAATTGTAGGAAGGCTGATCTCTACTTTTACAATAAAGAAAGGGACAGAGACCTGGTAGTGAGAAGCAGGTTTCTTGACTGTGTGACTATTTTCACACATAGTTTCACACTGATTACATAGGAATGTAATCAGTAAACCCCAAATGCATAGGAGAACTTGTGCCCAGGAAATGATCAAATAGTGCTGAACTGTGGAAGCTAAATATCAAATTTGTAACAGAAGGGGATAAGCTACAGGAGAAATCTACAGCCAGAAATGGTCACTTTATTCACAAAGCAATAATTCTAACACGCTTTGCATTTGGTGGAATCCCCCATACAGAGTCTCTGGCTCTGATGGGCTTACCTTGTAAAATGAGACCAATTAATTGCTGAATAATCCTGTGGCTTGTAGCAAACATCCCTCATCCCCTGTTTGCTCAGATCCATTTGTCACCCATCTCCTCTCCTACCCTCAGCCTCGAGGAACCACTAATCTGAATTGTTTCATCTTTCAAGATATTTTTATGGCTAACATCATATGATGTATAGTGTTCTGTTTATCACAGTGCTCTTGATAATCACCTGACAGATACACAAAAAGTTCATTTCTTTTATTGCCTTTACTGTTCAGTGGCATGGACCTTTTATTAATCACTTTGTACCCAAATGCCATCCCTCAATGGGAGTGCCTTTCATGAAAGCGCCTGACGATCCGCAATACTCACGGTGGGCATTAAGTTGAGTTGTTTTCATCTTTGGGCATTTATGAATAATACTTTTCTGAACATTTGTCTATTTACACTGATGTTCTTACTTTGGGAAATAGATGCCCAGAAATGGTATTGCTGGGTTATATAAAAAGAATATATTTAAGCTGTTAATAAATTGTCTAGATGGCTTCCGAAATGCCTAACTTCTATATTCCCTAAAGCAAAGCCACCATAATAATATCTGAAGGTCCTAGTTTTTGCATTGTTTCTTACATTTGACTTAAAAAAAATCTTTAGTACAGTCATTCTATTGAAAGTATACTTACTGATACTTTTTCATGGTTTTAACTTAGATGTCTCTGATATTTTGACATGTTTTCATATGTTTATTGGTATTCATAGACTTCTTTAGTAACATATATCATTAATTATTTTCCCAATTTTATATGGGACTATTAATTTTCTTTTTTTTCTTTTTAATGAGAATTAAACCCAAGGCCTGACACATGCTAAACGACTCTCTGTCACAGTGATATCAGCAAACTATTTGTCCTCCTAAATGAAAAAAGCTCATTACATATGCAAATTCTAAGTCAATAGATGATCCACAAATGCTTCCTTCAGCTCTGTGGATTATTTGTCCATTTCTTTGTTGGTGCCTTTTGGGCAGAAGGTCAGAGGATTATGGGGTTGTGACTGGGTAAAAGAAAATGTATCAGGTTCATTTTAACATGGCTCATTCTTTTGGAATCTTCTCTTTGCTTAACCTAAAGTCACAAAGTTTTCCCTGTTTTCTTCTAGAAAGTCTAGTCTTAGTGCTCTAAGCTAGTTTAAAGTTGACTTTTATGTAGTACTATGGACTTAAATTCATTTTTATTTTGCACATATATATATATCGTTATAGCAGTATTGGCTGGAAAAACAATAAAATCTGTTCTTTCTCATTGAAAAGTCTTGGCACTTGTGATGAAGATGAACTCACAGAGATGCAAAGGTTTCCCTTTGTATGCCTGTCTATTCTTATGTTAATGCAACACTTTCTAGATCACTGTAGCTTTGTGCTAAATCTTGAAATTGGTCTGAGTCCTCCAAATTTTCCTCAGTTTTGGTTATTCTAGGTCTTTGAATTTTCATATAAATAGAGATGTTAGAATTGGCCTTTTTAATATAAAGTTTTTATTAATTCTTATAATTTTATATGTGTCTGCAACGCATTTTGATCTGATTTATCCCTTAGTCCTCTTTAATTTCTCCCAGGTCCACCCCACCTCCTGTCTTTATTCCAACTTAGTGCCCCCCAACACTTTTAATAACCCAGCAAATCCAATTTGTATTACCCATACATGCCAGGATGTAGGGCCATCCACTAGAGCATGAACTGACTCTTCTCAGTTGGGGTGGAGGCTCAGGAGCCCCTGATCTTCCATGCTGGAATGTTGAGGGGTGTGGCCTTGTCCAGACCCTGTGCAGGCAACTCCAGGTACCCTGAGCTCCAGAGTGCACCTACCCTGTCATGTACAGAAGACACTGTTTCTCTTAGATCCTCTCCAGACTCTGGTTCTTAACATCTTTCTACCCTTTCTTTTGAAATGGTCCTGAGCCTTGTGGTGAGGGAGTGTGATGCAGAGTCTCCATTTGTGATTCATTATCCCACAGACAATGACTTTGTACTTAACTCTGTTCAATAAAAGACCCCCTGAGGCCATGCTATTACAGAACAACTTCCCCACTTCAGACTGAACTTTTCAACCTACAAATAGGACAAAACTCCTCATTTGTTTAAAACCCTTCATTTTCTCTCAGCAAGGTCTTCAAGTACAAACCGTGAGCTTCTTGTATTAAGCTTCTTAGTATTTTTATTATTTTAGATTTAGTCTGTGTGTGCGTGTTTTGCTCTCATGTCTGTCTGTGTATCGTATGCGTGCCTGATACCTGAGAAGTCAGAAAAGAGCATCAGATCCTCTAGAACTAGAGATGTGAATGGTTGTGAGCTACCATGTGGGTGCTGGGAACAGAACCCTGCTCGTCTGCAAGAGTAGCCAGTGCTTTTAACATTCTTAATGTTTTCAGTTTATTTATGGCTAATAAATGTAAACACATGATTTTTGGTGTTTTATATCTTCCCTTTCCTTTTTCTGAATTTGTGAGCCCCTGATACATTTTTCTTGAGTTAGTTTTATTTTCCTTCCTGGGCCTGCAACAACAACAACAAAAAAAAAAAAAAACATTGATCAACAGCAACTCAGGGGAAGACATGACTTTTCTCAGCTTACAGTTCTCCATCATAGTCCATCACTGAGGGAAGCAACTTCTTCCCCGGCAGGGCCTTAAAGGCCACCTGTTTTCTCTTCCATACAGCATTGCTTTCAAGTGAGGAACTCACTTATCAGCTGAAGCAGGATTTTTGAAAACAGTTGCTTGCCAGCCAGCTTGCAACCAACTAGCATTAGTGTGAATCTCAGCACCACCTGCCTAGGGATGACACTGCCCACAGTTGGCTGGGCCCTCCTGCATCCATGAACTAACAACCAAAGTAACCCCCACACATGCCCAGTGTCTTTTGGACACGTGACCTAGGCATTTCCTCAACTGAGGCTCTCCTGCCAGATAATTCTAGGCACCTTTAGGTTGTCAGTTAAAGTCAGCCAGGGCTTCCTAACTCGCTAAATTTCCAAGTGTGTGTGATGCTAAACAGGCAACATCTCAAGAGGTGTTTTCTTTGTTGTTGTTGCTGGTTTGGGGGCAGTCATTCATCTTGGACTATTTACTATATTAGGTACAAGGTTTTTAGGTGCCCCCTATCAAGTTGAGAAAAATCCTATCAGTCTTAGTTGGATGTGGCTTTTCGTGATTAGTGGGTCTCCTCAAACATGTCTTCTGCACGCAGTGAAATGGTTGGGTAGTTCCTACCCTTTATTCTGCTAATATAGTGAGTGCATCACATGGCTTAGATTCTGTCCAATTCTGTATTCTGGACACTGTACCACCTGACAAGTATGTTCTTGAATGTTGCTGGTTGGTTGCCTGTGTTTTTGTTGGAGACAGACAGAGAATGTTGTGTCTGTTTCTTATGGTCTTTGTCATTGATGGTAGAATAATAGTAGTCTCATAAAATGAGCAGGAAAATATATCCCACCGAGTCTCCTCTATTCTGCAAGGGTCTGGCTTTTCCTTCCTTGAACATTTGGATGAAATCACCAATGAAGGCACCTAAGCTGCACTTTGGTTAAATTCATCTTCAGTAGTTAACTCAGTTTCTTTTCTTCACTCAGGTCTGGTCAAAATTTTCCATCTCTTTACAAACTAGTTCTGATAATTTGTGTACCGATGGGCAATTTATATCATTTATGTAAGTATTTGAATTTGTTAGTATAAATTTTGAAGCAATGGTACAGAATAATTTTTCGGGAAGATTGATTCTGTTTATCTGTGGTTTTGTTTCAATATCTTTTACTGTGCTCCTTACCATCTCGTTTTCAGCAGCGTGCTTGATTTACTGTCCCTTTAAAGCTTTTCGAGGTATGTCCTCAGACCAGTGACTCTACTTTTCTCTTCAATAAAGCATTTAGCTATAAATTTCCCCTGAACAACTCTTTAGCTGAACTCCATAAATTTGGAAATACCGTGTTTTCCCTTTTCACTCAGCTGAAGAGGTTTCATTTTCCCTTGCAATTTCTATTAGAATTGCTCTTTTTCTTCTTCAAACGTTTTGAATTCTCTGAACTTTTTCCTGGTATTAATTTCTAATAATTTTATTCAGGCTAAAATCTTAAATGTACAGAGTTTTGGCCTAGGTGCTTCCTTTTTAAATGAATTTACATTGAGACATTATGTGTTAGCTGGAAAGTGTTTCTTCTTATGTTTATCATTTAATCAGAAACCCGCCAATGGCTAGTGTCCCTTTCCATTTTTTCGGCATCTTTACCATCTGTCCCTGCACAACATTGTACATCCATGGCGCACATAGTACAAATTTGTTCCTTTTCTTCAATGCCACTATGTTAGATATGTTCATTTCTCCTTATTATTTTACTTATTAAGATATTTTTGCAGTTCTTTACTTATTTATGTATGTACTTATTTACTATTTATGGGAAAGCATGCAGCTCCTATGCACACCTGCGGATGTCGGAGGGGAACTCCTGGGAGTCATTCCTGTTGGCGGCAGGTGACTTGACCTGCTGATCCATCTGGGCAACTCTTGTTTATCTTTCTTCTTTCTTGTTGTAGAGGATTTCAAGGATAAAGTAATAAACTAATAATATCTCTTTTCTCATGGTGTTGATATTCTGGAAGAAGAAAAGTATAAAGTAAATGATTATGCCCTTTTCATGACTAGAACACAGATACCTAATCTCCTCAAGTTTTTTCTTGAATGTTAATTTTATAATGCATGTCCTCACAAATATATCTTCTTATTTCTGTACCTTTTTCATTCTGTCCCCTAGGCTTTGGAAGCATATATGAACATCACACACAAATAACAAATACCCTCACTTTGTGTTGTTTGAGGGGTTGGGTGTTCTTTTGGCTTTTTTCTCTCCCTTTGCAGTTTTTATTTTTGTATGTAACCCAGGCTGGCCCTACACACTCTATACCTTTCTGAGCCTCTCAAGTGCTCGAATTATGGGGCTGTTCCATCATGCTAGACACCTTCTTTTTTCTTGTTTTTATACTTTTCATTTATCTTTACAGTCAATGAAACAGATAATTATTTCTTTTAGAACACCAGTCATTTAGATTACAGAAAAACTGTTTTCCTCATGAGTTTAATAAAGTCATGTCTTATCCTGTTAAACACAATGCTGGCTTCCCTTCCAGAGCAGTGTTTGCCACTTCCAGAAAATACCCTCAATTCCTATTTCATTAAAATGGGTTTTTTGTATTTTTTTCTTTTTAGAAAATGGTAAGAGCTGGCTAGATGACTCAGCAGGCAAAGGTGTGTAGAGGAATATTAAAAACCCAGAGACAGATATTGGGGTTCAAGCTGAAGATCAGAAAAGCAAAACAGTCAAACTACTGAAGAAGTCTCACCTCTACCAAGGCTGGGCGACTGCAGACTGAGCCCTGAGCCTCTGTCTCCTCCCATCTTATATTCTCTAGTTCTGGGATTAAAGGCGTGTGACTCCCAAACACTGGAATTAAAGGTGTGAGCCACCACCACCTGGATCTGTTTCTGCATTGATCTNTCTACCAAGGCTGGGCGACTGCAGACTGAGCCCTGAGCCTCTGTCTCCTCCCATCTTATATTCTCTAGTTCTGGGATTAAAGGCGTGTGACTCCCAAACACTGGAATTAAAGGTGTGAGCCACCACCACCTGGATCTGTTTCTGCATTGATCTTGTGTAGCCCGGGGTAGCCTTGAACTCACAGAGATCCATCTGCCTCTGTCCTCCAATCCTGGGATTAAAGGTGTGTGAAACCACTGCCTGGCCTCTAGTGGCTTAGTTTAACCCTCTGATCTTCAGGTGAGCTTTATTTATTAAAATATAAATAAAGTATCACCATAAAGAAGCTTGCCACCAAGCCCGATGACCTGAGTTCATTCTTTGGATAAACTACATTCAATCTAAATAGAGTATGTTTGTCATGTACCCCTAAATTCTATGTGTTTGCACATAAATTTACATCAACATTTGCATATGCTGATTATCTGGCATTTTCTTTTTCTCAGCCTTTACTATCATACTTAGGCCATGATGAAAGTGTCAGCTTGTCTTTCCCATGAAGCAGCTAAACTAGCACTAAAGGCCCCAAGTCTTTGAAGAGAGAACCTTTGAAATTAGTCAGTTCTTTGTTTTTCAGCAAGCTTTGATTTGTTTCTGTTTGAAGGAAGAATTGGCACCTTTTATGACTGACTTACTTTCTCCCACCATGATTTATCTTCTAGAGTTTCTGGTTTTCCTGAGTTCAGTTTTTAAAATGTATGTTATCCTATAAAAGTACCTGTTTTATTCATGTCTCCAAGTGTGTTTTGATAGAATCATATCAAGCGCTCTCTATTTTAGCGAAATCTACTTATCTGAGTGCTTCTAGTATTCTCGTCTATTATAGTGCTATTTTTTAATTGGGTTTGCTAATCATTTCTATTTCAACGATACAAGAAACTTATCAATCTCTTTATCAATGCTTCATTTTCTGGTGTTCAACCTCCTGTGAAACCAAGAATCATTAGACTCTTAGCCCACACAGGCTGCTGTTTCGTTTCTGGAGTAAAGCAAACTCAAGGTGACGGCTGCCGTCCAACCATTCCTGCCTTTCGTCCTTACACTGTTAAAGCGAGACTGAGACCATTTAATTTGTAAACTTCTCATAAATTGGAATCAATTGGATTAACAAAGTTTTCTTTCTTTCCCCAGGAAGTGTCCCCAGAGGTTCTCATAGACCAGTGTCCTCCTCTCTTAGGCTGACAATATAGTAATAAGTGGTTATGGGTGAATATGTTTTCTCCCTTTTACGAAGATAATTCAGAATGTTTGAGAGGCATCATACACTGAGCAGGGCTCTGAAGAAGGGGTGTGAAATCGTACATGTGGAGAATTATATGTACATAGGATATTAGTCTTTCTAATTTTGAAACAAGGGGATGGGCCCGATGAGACTTACCTGTAGTTGAGAAACTGCTCCAAGGTGGTCAAAGGTAGTTTTCTTCAAGGAGGTGGCCCTCTGATAGGTGGTCCATACTCCAGAGGAGATTGGTCCAGATCCATTCTCATACAGGCAGAACTGGCTAGAATTTAGGAAGACACAAAGTTGAAGGGGAAGTAGGTGATCTCTGAGAGTAGTTGAAGGGAGAAATAAATACAAACAAAATATATTGTTCGCATGTATGAAATTCTCAAAGAATAAATAAATACATTTCATCTTAATAAAAACCATAATTAAAGAAATTGTTTCCCAATTTATAAATTGCAGAGACAATGCTAATAACAATACTAGAAGTATTGGTACTTTTGATAGTTGTAACACTTTTTTTTCCAGTTCTAATTTTCTAATTCTCATTTAGCAATAGTTTCAAATTTACCAAAAAATATGAAAGTATAGTACTTACATTAGTGTTAATATTTTGCTCTAGTTATTTTAGTACATTTATGTTTGTGCCTATGTGTGCTTCTGAACCATTTGAGAGTAATTATGCTCGCTTATACTCAAATACTCTTACATTTGTTTCATGCTGCTGTTGTCGGGGAAACATCTGAGCAGCCAGTTAGTCCAAGCAAACAAGACTTTTTCATAGACACACTTCTAAAAAGTACCATAACCACAGAACAAGACTGAAGAATTCAAAACAGATTTACAAACCACAATATGTAGCTAATACTGGACTAGTTTGGAAATAGAGAAGCATGTGATGTATGCAGAAAGATTGTGAACAAATAAAAATTGATATTCCATCGTTAATATGTGCTATCCAACTTCTCACCTGGTATCTGCAGAGAAGACATTTGTGATGAAGCAAGCAATAGTAAATGTATACTGTGACCTAGGTCAGGCATTGTATTCTGACCTCTACACTAAATGAAAATGCCTTAATGTTTTAGCAGCTAACACAGCGACACTCAGCTGTCAATCACCCGCTAGCCACAGCTTGTTTTCTGGATTACTGGTCTTCTAGGCAACATTCCTTCTTGAAGTATAGTAACTCAGAAAACCATACTCCTTTCTGGTAACTCTTCACATACTAGGGTCTGTGTGAAGGTCCTTATCCTTCCCTTGTCTGCTCGTAGACCAAATGAAAACAAAGAATAAAGTGTCATAAAAATAATAAGCATTAAGGGGCAGTACTAGGAGGACTGGTACACTGGGAGAAGTGTGCCTTCCGTTTCTCATAAAACATCATCAGTAACTTAGCTCCAGATCCCATTCATCCCATAAGACTGGTCAGTACTTTACTCAGCAGTGGCCGGTGCAGTTATTCCTGTGACAACTGCAAGGAATAAAGGCATGGCGTGGCGTTCCACGGACGGTAGACATTTTGCTCTTCCCTCGAAACTCAGACATGAGATGCTTGGGGAAATTTTCATTTCTTTAGGGGCCGTTGTTTCAACAGTCTGGCAGTCAGATTAGGGAACACACGTGTCTCTTTAGAACATCTCGACTTCTGCCGGGCCTGTCACAGGGCCACATGAAACGGGCCTTGGATTTCACTCTCGAAGCTTTCGGGGAAAGGGATGGTCTGACACAGCTGTGGTCAGCTCTTCCTGATGGACACACAGAGGAGCTGTTGGCCTTTTCTAGCAATCCAGTGAGGGCTCAGAAGACCCCGAGGAAGAGCAGAAGAAATGAAGGTCTTAGAAGACAGACGAGCTGTTTCTTCAAAGGGCGGGGACCACTGTTGGCTACCACACTGTCCAGTCAGGAAGAGAAAGCATGAGCGAGACAGGAAGGATTGTTGACCTTTGCAACTAGAGCAGAGTAGCTGTCCATGAGGAAGTGAGCGTGTTCAATAGACACAGCTCTTGACTACCGGAGGGCAATCGAGATTCCTGTTTTGAATGAATCAGGCTTAAGGCACCTTTCAGCTATGTGAGAAGGTCTAGCTGCCAGGTACAGGACAGATTAAGCTCTAGACTAAATGGCCCCATTCTAAAAATTAACATAATCAAACAAGAAATGTTCTAAGGGCCTAAAACTGAGTGTCTCCAAGGTTTTAAATTTGGTATTTACTTGAATTTTAGTTCTTAATATTTATTTGTTGTTTAAAAAGTTCATGCATATATTCTGATCAAGCCCACCCCCAATTCCAATTCCAGCTCTTCCCTTATCCCCTACAACGATTTCCTCCTAATTTCATGTGATATTTTGTTAAGCCCATTGAGTCCACTTATACCCCCAGTACATGCATGATGGAGGGTCATCTACAGGAACACGGGCAGTTCTCAGGGTCTGCATCCCTGAAAAGAACTGACCCTTCCCCTCCCAGAAGCTATCACATGACAGTAGCTCCTCAGCCATGGGTGGGACTTCATGCCCACCTCCTGTCTCCTCACCGGGATTTGGGCTGGCTTGACTTGTACTGGTCTTGCGCTTGCTTTCTATCACTATGAGTACATGTGCACAGCTTCCCTACTGTATCCAGAAGACACTGTTCCTTTGCAGTCATCCACCTGCCTCCAGCTCTTAAAATACTTTCGCCTGCTCTTCCACAATGATCCCTGAGCCTTGGGAGGAGTGGCTGTGACCCAGATATTCCATTGAAGCAGCACACCCCACCGTCTCTTATTCTCTCTGTGTTAACTGCAATCTCCTGTAAAAGAATCTTCTCTGATGAGGGCTGAGAAACGCACTACACTATGGGTTTAATGACAAGCCTTTAAGGGTACTTTAATACTATGTCTATTTAACAGAAAGACTGGTAATAATATTGCCTCTAGAGCCTAGGGCCTACCTAGTTACAAGCTCTTGAACCCACTACTGGTGCCAAACATGAATTCTGTCTTGGGTAATGAACTTTAAATCCAGCCATAAAGGGGTTGGCTACTCCAGTAACATTCCCGTCGCTCCTGTACCTGTGGGCCTATCTTGCTAAGCTATCCTTAGTGTAGTCAGCAGAATTCACAGCTGGTAGGGCTGATGATTTTCTCCCTCAATAGCAGACACGGCACATCCAACACCATAAAAGCGACCTGATAGGAATAAAGCTTCCAGGGGAGTACCAGCTTGAGTTCTCCGTGTTGGCTGACTTGATAATATGGATTCCTCAATAATAGTCTTACTATTCAGATGTGGAGAGTAACCAACAGCAACAGCAGTAACTCTTAATGTTTGAGGAGCATCTGTGCGGCTCCCACTGACCAACAACTCCAGGAGCCTATGCCTGGAACTGGACATTTGATTTTAAAGCCTGTGGTGTTTGGATAACAGTCCTTGACCCCCGTTATCAGGTAATAGCATTTGAACTCTGTTTATATCTGTATCTGTATATATTTCTGGCAGCTTCTGCAGTGGTTTGTATCCATGTGCCTTCTGGGAGGGTTTGATTGTTAGTTGTCACATCCCATCTTCCCTCTTCTACCCCACTCTTCAAAATGCCACCCCACTCCAGGATTTCTGCTCCATTATCCCCAACTTCACACCACCTGTGTTCTCTCTCTTCTACCTTAACTTCCCCTTCCACCATGGCCCTTGACTGGTTTCCTGACATCTATGAGCAATCCAGCTTAAATAGACATATTTGAAGATACACAACTAACATCCACGTATGAGGAAAAACATACAACGTTTGTCTTTCTGGGTGTCGGTTTTCCTCAAACAGAATGATTATTCCAATTCCAACCATTTATCTGAAAATTTTATTTCTCTTAACAACGGAATAATATTCCACTGTATAAATGTACCACGTTTTCATTATCTATGCACCAGTTAATAGGCATCTAGGCTGTTTACATACTCTGTCTATTGTGTCAGAGTAGCAATGAGAAAGAATAAGCAGGTATCTCTGGAGTAGGATGTAGTCCTTTGGGTACACACCAAGGAGTGGAATGTCAGGGTCATATGGTAGATCGACTTACACTGGTTTCCATAGTGACTGCATCCATTTACATTTGGTTTGTGGAAATTAGCCTTTCTGCCCTGGACAAGATGAAATCTCAAAGTAGTTTTAATTTCTATTTCCCTGGTGAACAAGGATATTGACGTTTTCCTTCAGTCCTTAGTTTTTCTCAGTCATTTGAATTTCTTCTTTTGAGAAATCTGTTTAGTTCTTCTCTGGGTCAAAGTGCGGCTGGGGACCCTACCTGAAGGATGTGTTCAGGACACCTGGTCCTCAAGCAATGGGAGTCAGAATCTCTGCTTTTCAAAGTCAAGAAAGAAAGCAATACATGTTAAGATAACATAGCTTGTGAATAAGAGGAAACAAGACCTCCTATAGCTTTACAAAGAAAATTATTGTGAGATGAAAGGTAGGAAAATTGTGTCGAGTACTGTGTAAATAAGACCGATGACCTAGAATTGAATTTGACAACAGGGTCACTTTGACAAGACCACATCTTTTGCATTGATATGACCATTGAAGTCAGTTGGAAAAATTAAAACTGATTTGTTTTTTTTCATTTCGTTGACCCATGGACAGTACTGTTTCTGGTCTCTCGGGAGCAAAGCCTCTTCCATGTTCCAATCTGTCATGTGTGTATATTTCATATACTATGATATTTGAGGAATTATACTTCTCCCTTTATCATTATCCTGGACTGCCTTTATTTTTGTCCCCTTCACCTTTATGAGGTCAAGTTCTTACGACAAAAAGAATTAACATTCCTATCTAAGCTGATGTGTGAGTAAGAAACTGTTCTGTGGTCAGGTTCTAATATTCCATGCTTTGCTTCTCTTAGGCCTTATTAGGGATGGGGATGAAATCCATGCTTATCAGGAAATTCTTGGGAACAAGTTACTTTTCAATCAGCCTTATCATGAGATTTAAGTAATATAAAAAAATTAAATCTGCAATTTTTACATAAAAATACAAAAATTTTTACATAAAATGTTCCCTTCTCAGTGCCCCTTCCAAGAGTTAAATACTAGAGTTAATATGTCTTCTTCTACTTAAAAGTGTATTTGTTGGCCAGTTTTCAGTATACGTGGGGGAAACGGGCATTAGAAGTTATTTCGGGTAAAATTGCAACATATAAATAATAAGTTACAACTGTAATTACCAATTTAGTCCTAACGCTTGACTCCATTGGGTAGTTCAAGGCCATCATAAATGAAGAAACTGCTAGTGAAGATTCGTATTCATCATAGATTCATATTCTTCACCTAGAGAAGTGTGCTTGCTCTAGAGCAGGTGTGCAGGAATGCCAAGGCAGAGTTGGACAGTGTGATTGCAGCAATGCCAAAGCAAAGATGACTGTCTTCTGTGGAGATCTGATCTACAATAGGTAAATTACATATTTACTATATATACTATAGGAACAGTGCGTTTGCCTTATTGACCATGTTTCCCTCAGGGCTCTGGGTGCATACTTTGAAAATTATGTTGCTGCTGTGGCATTAGGAAGGGAAAGACTCACAACAGAGTCTGGAAGAAACATGTGTAAGTCAAGCAGTGCAGTTGAGTGAACAAAACTGAACAGAACTATTTCCTGTTGGCTTTCTTTTGCCTCAACTTTTACAGCAACCTTAGCAGAACTCAGTTCTCTTTGTTCATCTACAAAGCCTTTGCCTGTTTGTCTTTCTTCATGCCAGGTTTCGTTCTCAGTATGGAGCTAGTGAAAAAATAAGTTATCTCTATGGAGTTTACCTCTAGTGGGGTAATAACACATGAATCCTACAAGTTAACCCACCAGGTAGGCTATTTTTCTTGTCTATAAAATCTTGTCATTTTATGGCTATAAATCTTATCATATGATATCCGGAGACAAATGTGCAGTAGCTTGCTGGGTCTGATAACGAACCACTCAGCTAACTGGACTCAAAATCCCAAGGTTCTGGGATAATCCCTACCTCTGATTCCCATGGAAGGTTGATCGTGTTCCTGTGTTCCTCACATGCACTGGATACCAGCTCCTGAAATTGAAGGTAGACAATGTATCATCTAAAACCTAGAGGGTTCTAAGAACTTCAGGACCTAATGATGTAACGTAAAAATTTGAAAAAAAAAAAACAAGAATAAACCAAATTCAAACCCAGTTGACAGCAAGATATCATAAAAATCAAAGCAGAAAATAATAAAATCAAAACAAAGAAAATAAAACAAAGAATCTCTGAATCTGGACTTTTGAATTATAAGCTTGTTTACTTTTAATTATGCAGTCATTTCTTGTGGGTCCCAGGAGAAAAGAGCCACAAAGATTAGCTCATGGTCTCTGTATTAGCCATATGCCTGTGTCCTGACCTCTTCTAATCCCCAGTCCTAATTTCCCTGAGCTCGAAGTCCAGTTCACTACCTGATGTGCTGGCAGTAGCAGAATTGGGAATCTAACAGGAAAAGGTTGGACAGAATAAAGAAGGCGGCAATAAGGATTTTACTCGATTCTGAAACTACAGATCGATGATCAAACTCACTCACATAAAATAGGTTTGGTCCATTTACATAAAGTTGTTTTTAGATAACCTAATTTCTTTATTGATTCATTGGGAATTTCACATCATGCACCCCAATTCCTCTCACCATTCCAGTCACCCCATTTCCACCCTTCACCCTTGCAGCAACCCCCCAAAAAGAAATTTTTTAAAAGTTAAAAACAAAACAAACATACAAACAATCAAAAAAAATCTTCGCTCCTCCATCTTTTCCTCCTCCCCCAACATTTCATTTGTCTCAGCGGCATTGGGAGCCTATAGCTGAACCCCACTACCCGTCTCCGCCCTGGGGGGCAGGGGATGAGATGGCGCAGGACAACGACACAGACTCTGGGGGATTCTGATGCAGAATCTCCGTATTGTAAAAGGGTCAGGGGTTTTTATGGGGTTAGGGAAAGGCAGCTGCCACAGGCATCCTTCTAGTTAGTGCCTCTGTAACTGGCTGTCACTGTTGGCGTGTTGTGATAGGTCAGGAGTGTGCGTCATGAGTTACCATGGAAATGGTTTTCATACAGGCTGCTTTGGCCGACGTACTTACTCATTGTGAGACTCATCGTGCATGTGCATGCTATGCTTCCGCCCTGCCACAGGAGCCAAGGTGTGCCCCACAGTAGACCCTTTTGCCCAAGCGGCTTTACTTGCAAATGTTCATTGCAATGAGTTGCTGGTCTGGTTCAAGGCCTCTGGCTTCTGGTGCACCATGATCGCTGCACCTCACAGAAACTCCTCTCAGATATCCCATGGCCACCCTGTTAGTGATATTTCATTTGTCTTTTAATAAATAAGCTTTCCTGAAGTTCAGAGAGTAAAACAACTGCCCTGGTCAGCCTTACAGAACAGGCAATGGTGACTAACACCTTTGATCCCAGTAAACCACGCTAGTTTGCCATAGAAACCTGGCAGTACTGGTGCACGCCTTTAATCCCAGGGGTGCATGTGTTTAATCCCAGCCCTAGAGAGGAATATAAAAACAGGAGACAGCTCTCAGACACAGTCTCATTCTGAGATTCCTGGAGGCAGGACTGCCATTTCGGATCGAGGTAGAAGAGCCAGTGGCTTGCTGTTTTGCTTTTCTGACCTTCAGGTTGAACCCCAATTTCTGTCTCTGGGTTTTTATTATTCGTGCTACAGGCCTGAGTCATGGAGATCCTGCAGGTATCATTCCACAGGGCCAGTCCCTTCATGTGCTCCAGCAGGACTTAGATGGGGTAGATATTAGGATGGGCCAACCCAAAATCCCAGATGTGGGTCTGGGTGGTAGCTGAGTCGGTCAGTCTAGGTAGCTGGGGTCATCCGTCTCAGATAATGGGCAAAGTCAGCTCTTCTCTGCCCACGCCATCATGGCCAGTGCAGTTTCTCTTGTGCCTGCACGCTGGGGCCAGCTATCTTGCTGCAGGTGCCAGAAAGGGGCATGGCCAGCTTTCAAGTGCAGGTTGGTTTGGGGGTTTGGTTTTGTTTTGTTTGAGACAGGGTCTCACTATGTGACACTGGCTGGCTTGGAACTCACTGAGATCCACCTGCCTCTGCCTCCCGAGTGCAGGCCTTAAAGGTGTGTATCAACGCCTGAATCGGTGTGAATGCTTTAAGAAAGTACTATAAAGTCAAATCTAAAGATAACTAATGTATAATAAATGTTCTGAGTAAATCTCAAACTCTCCCAGGCTTTTAAATCACTGGACAGTGGTGGCATACTCCTCTAATACCAGCGCTTGGGAAGCAGAGGCAGGTGGATCTCTGTGAGTTCAAGGCCACCCGGGTCTACAGAGTGATTTCTAGGTCAGTCAGGGTTGGTTACACAGAGAAACCCTGTCTTGAAAAACCAAAACTAAATAATAGACAAATATAAAGGCTTTTAAATAGCAACAAAGATTATATATTCTCTGCCAGGATAGTATAGTAAGCAATAGCTTGGAAAAGGTGCTAGCCATGTCGAACTAGGCAGGCTGCCTCGAGGGTGCTCATTGCTTATTTGTGAGAGCAGAAATTTAAGTGGAATGTGTGCATACCAGAGAGTTCCAGATAGTCTGCTCAGGATGGCTCAGGGAATATTGTGAATCGTAGTGCATATATGCAAGATGCTTGGCTGTTAGCTAAATAAATGAAATCACCTACTTTATATTGCTATAAAACACTATGAAGTGATGTTCATTTTTGCATATTGCAGAATACAAAACCATGGACTTTTAATGAATATAAATCCTAGCAAAAATGCAATTGAAAATAATTGCAGTTATTATGCCACATTAGTAACAGTTATACTAGTTGCTCTAAAATTTAAAGAAAATATATCATATTTTATCTCTCATCCTAATTAACATTATTTCACCATGTTGTTGCATTTATAGAGAAATTTGTAGTGCATGAGATAAATCAATTTTACATTTCCAGGAGGGTGAGTTGCAATGAGCATTATAATGCATTTTGCTTCGAAAGCAGTTTTATGTGACAGAGTATCTTCTAATGCTATATTTGGAAAAGTTACTCTGAAGTAGCACACTTAAAATTTCAAATAAAATTCACTGATCAAAGTATAAATGAGTTGGTTTCAGTTAAATGGCTGTAATTTTGGATGAATATTACATTTTACCTATACAGATTTTCACGTTTAAAAAAAATATCCAAAATACATATGCCAATGATTTAAAGTGATTTGAATGCCTACTAAATCCCACTTGCTACTTGGCATGTAAGTCTACATGCCAGCACAAGGAAAAACTAAATACAATGAGTATATTTTTGACCATGAATATATGTTAAGTTAATCAACATTTATGAAGGTAATCTGGTAGTCACCATCCCAAGTATGGCTCCCCTCTCCTCCTTGCTTTTTAGAAACTAGTCCATCCTCTCTGCTTCCACTCTGATTTCCAGTAGGTCCTCTATTCATTCACACTAATTTCACTTTGACCTAGAAATCCCATGGGGTACCGGCCCCATCACTTGCTTCCCTGCTCCCTTAGCATCCTGTTTACTATAAACCCTCTATAACGCTATTTCGATTTATAGTTTGTACATCTTGCCTGTAGCCTATGTGTTGCCCAATCTCTCCCAGCCTATAGGAAACTTTGCTTTATTCTGCATTGCTCTCTAAATGATGGTTCTCTATTTTCGCTCGCTCTCACCTTTCCTGAAAGGCCATCTATGTATGTGTCTCCACCTTATCCCATGACTCCCTTAAGAGATTTATTCTTGGAGAAACAGGTTTCATTCAACATCTGCACTTCCTTACCTGTGGTACCTCCCAGCCTCCTGCTGCTTCCTGTCTGCACCCATTTCATTGCTAAAACAGTCTACTCTGATGCTAACAGTGGCTTGCTAGTCAGCAGACAATCCTTTGTCCTCCAGATTGCTCCCTCTTGACTTTCTGTCCACTGTTCCCGTGCAGTTGTTTTCCTCTTCCTGGTCTTGCCATCACACAGATCCTCATTCCTTCTGCAGTATTTAAATGCTTAACGCTCACTCAGAGGATATTTCAGAAACCCTAGGCATGCTATGATACAGCAGTGAGTGATATAATTTAAGATCTCCTGCACCACACACATCTCCCAGAGAGTCCTATAAATACTCTTCATAAGTCTTCAAGCTAAACTAAGTGATATCAGTGGTGAAGCCATTTTTGCCCATCAGAATTTGTCAGATTTCAAAGAAGACATTGTGCCCTAAGTACATTTCCTCATGGTGCGCTATCTCTGCTGGTTAGGTGTCTGCACGGCCACTGGTATGGTTGCAAGAATACTGCATTGCTGCAGACAGCCTTGCTAACCTACCTTGTAAGACATGAGTCTAGTGTCTTTCAGCATATAGCTGTGCTGTTGGCCCAATAATAACACAGTTGTACAAATGAATAGAGCCCACAAGTGTTTTCTTTATTCTTAACATTTCCCCTGAAATTGTCACCTGTTAGCAAAAGATATGGGCAATGTTATATTACAGCTACATTTGTGCCTCTTAATATTTCACAAATATTACTAATTTTACTATTCTAAGAAAACCCTATTAAGTGCATGTGTTTCCTGGAAAATTTTGTTCAAAACTCATACTTTCTAGCAACAGATCTCTAAAATCTGTGAATTATTTTTACTTTTATTCTATGTGGGTTTTTTTTCTTATTAACTACCCTCCAACAAGGTTCTTGAGGGATACATTTGTAACTACAGGGATCATTTTAGAATTATGGATGAGGACATAGACCTGTGACAGAGTGTCTGTGTGGCATACAGAGGCCCAAGGCTCAATCCTCGGAACTAAAGTCATTAAAAAAAAAGTATCAATTCCTGAACTTCTAGATTCTAGTTAGTTAGTCTACCCCAATCACTGCCATGTCACAGCCCAAAATTCTTTAAAGACTTGCTTGGAGTCCAACGGGAGAGAAGAGTTAAATAAGGGAAAAAAGAATGTCATGCCCAAATTTCTGGTCCCCAAATGAATTCACGGAGCCGGATTTCCAGTGCAAATTACATGAGGGTTTTTAATATGCAAACTCAAGTTTAGACCAACATCTTTCCAGCACCACAGCATGGTGGGTGCAGAAAGTGTGGCAGGGAGCCCTGGGAGGGTAGAGCTTTTAAAAGGGAAACGCCCATAGTCAGGAGAGTTCGTGTCCTTTTGTCTTGGGACTGGGTAAGGAGGGCACAGAGTAAAGTAGTTTCTGAAAGCATTGGTCAGTTTTGGGGGCAAGAAAATCTAACAGAGTCATAAATAAATAACTGACAAGGTATTTTCAAGGACAGGATGTCTCCCAGGAACATCTGGACCTTGTTACATTTTATGGCCCTGCTCCCAATCTTCTGAACTGGCCATTTTTAGGGTATCTGTTCAAATTCTGCTATCGTGGCACATTTCTGGGGATCACCCACCGCCAGCTCATTATATAGTTTAGGATGAAGCCCCTTATTTAAAATGGAGTTTGCAAAGTCAGGTCCTCACAAGAGCTTGTGGAACCTTCCAGAACAAAGGATTAGGAACTGTATCATTATAAACCAGCACACTTGAGGGATTATTCAAAGCCGATCACAGGGAAAAGTTACCCTATTTCCCAATAAGCTGAGGACCCAGAAATGCACTTACAGCCTTAGCTAGTAAAGCAAAAAAGGAAGAATCTATACATTATAGTTTATCTTCAACACTGCAAGAATTAATTTCAATGCTTTTTATTTACGACCCAGGCATTTTTCCTTCATTGGCTAATGTAAAACATAATTCTTACAATATTGGATACTCAGGGACCAGAGATGCTGAAATACTCTCTTTGAAGGGACAGGTTCACATTCAAAAAGATCCCATCAAAAATGCCCGAAAGAAGCCCCTGTGGTAGGGAACGTTCTGAATCTTTTGGACAACCAGGGAACACTTCTGCTCTTGCTGCCTCAGATCTTCTCTTCTACTGCTGCTGCCCACGCCAGCTGAACCTTCAGTTAATCCAACAGCATACTGCCTCTCTCGCCACCCAGGCTACCGCACCCTGGATGGGGAGGCCAGTCACTTTGCACCCCACCTCAGATACACAGAGTCATCTCCAGGCTCTAAATACTTCCTGCATGATACTGCTTCAATTAAAATTGGCATATTCCAGCATACAGTTTGTTCTGCCGAGTGGCTGATTGCGGCTCCATAATGGGCTCTTATAAATGGGTAGAAGATATTTGCGTCAGGTCGATAAGGATCTCCCTTAGGCAAGGTAGTTTATAAGACAGAGGTTTGTGTCCCGAAAATCTGCCTCGCTGAGAAGGCCCAGAAGCAGGAAGGCTTCTGATGGCTTCAGCTGGGGGAGATGAAAGGAAGCCACACCCTTGGTGCCTTCTCAGAACCCAAAGGTGCCCAGGGTCTGAGCTGGTGCCAGGGGACAAGAACGGCGTGCTCCTGGTGGTGCTGGGTTTTGGTTTTGTTGTCGTTGTGGTTGTGAGACAAAGAATTGCATAAGCCACCCCGCCGGTCTACACCAGCACATTTGTATCCTAAGCCACCCCGCCTGTCTACACCAGCACTTTTCTGTCCTCTTTAAGAGCCTAGAATTCAAATGCATTCCTTCAGTAGCTTGAGAAATTACTGTTTATGAGCAAATGTCAGACTGACTGATAGAAAAAATACAAACTTTGGTCCATATACATAGTGAGAAAGTTGCTTATAAAAGCAGTTACATATTTGTTAAAGCTAAAGAGAGAAATCTTTTTTTCTTTTTTTCTTTCCTTCCCCTTTTTCCTCCAAACCTTCTCACATACCACTCCTTGCGCCCTTTTAAACCCACGGCTTCTTTATTCAACAATTGTCGCTACATACTTATATGGACACGCATATAAATATCCATCAGTATAAGCTCTCAATCTGTATAATGTTAGTTATTGGTGGATTTTCAGGGCGACTGTTGGTGGTTCTGCTGTGAAAAGCAAGGCTTACACCCGAACCTCAAGAGATGTTCTGTATGTGTGTGTCCTCCCTCTTGTGAAACACTTAAACCGTTGGATTTCTTACAAGAAACTGTGTCCCTAAAGGAGGTGACCAGAAATAGTGCTTGTCATTCGTGCCCTTTAAAAGAGTCCAGGCCATAGAAAGAGCTGCTCTGCACGTGTAATTAGACTTGAAATTGGTGTTGATAGATCATAAGGGCAGCATTGTTTTCTCCCCAAACGTCTGGCGTCGCTTGAGTGTGACGCCGAAGGTGCTCTCCGGCTCAGGGAGAATTCATCTGCCCGAGCTCATCATCTGCCTGAGCTCATCAGGCTGATGGGATTAGCACAGCATTGGCTCTAATTAGCTCCAGTGTCTTTCCCGGGAGCCGTACTTGAAGATGCTCTTTAACTTGAGAAATTAATAAGGGCCACAAAAGAAGAAAAAGAAAAGGAAAACCAACAACAACAACAAAGAATGTACTCCTTTAAATATATGTCATTCAAAGGATGGTTTGTCGACACCTGCTCCCTAGCTTTGGGGGATCACATGACCATGAGCAACTGGGTGTCCTTGAAATCCACATCTGCAACCTCGGCTTCTGTCTGACTCCTTCTTCGAGCCTCAAGGTGTCCTCCCTAGTGGAATCACAGTGGCCAAGACCTCCGTTCCCCTCAAGAGCACCCTCTGCCACTGTTCCTCCTTACTGGTTATCTGGCTTATGGGTTACCAAACAAACAATGTTTAAGGTAACAAAACCACATCTCCCCTGGGCATAGTGATCCAGAGCAGTTCAAGGCCGGCTCAGTGACCTGCAAGATTATGGGTGTCTCCTGACTTAACATGCTGCCACATGGGAGCACTGGCTTTTGTGGGACGAAATTGGATGTATTTGTCCATAGTCTATAACTCAGTCTCTAGTTCCTTCTTCAGCAAAACAAACAAATTAAAACAAAACTATTAAAACCTGGTTTCATTCCTTCAAAAGAGCCCTGAGTTCACATCTCAGACCACACTAACCCTAGGTGAAGACTTATAATATTCCTTGGGATCTGCAAGCCTCACTTTCCTGAGCTGAGAATGTAGCTGCTTAGAGTACCTTTTGTGAGGATTAAACAAGAAAGTCCTCCCTGGTACCCACAGCACAGCACACAGGTGAAAACTCAGTAACCTCGTCCAGGGTCTGAAGTCTGAGCCCCTGGAACACAAGGGGCTCTCAACCTGCTCCCCGCCCCCGCCTTTTAAACTTTGATAAGAGCTCACAAGATGCAGGTGACTGGCTGTAGATCAGAAGCCACCAGGCCTTTCTGTTCAGTTGGAGTTGTATTCCAGTCTCAACTGATTTGAATTAGCCAAAAGTCCCCCATGGGCACAGCATTCCAGATGGTCTTTCTTCTCCCTAGAAGAGGCTGCTTTACCTCCATTGTGTCTGATGAATGAGGTTGTACAGGCAATGTGTAGCATCTGCCCTTCGGAACCGTGAGCTCGTAATAAAAGCGATTTCTTCTGCATTTCCTGTGGGCACCAGTGGCTCAGCTGCAGACATTGTTCTTTGGAATGGAAACATAGTTAATTTCTTATTTACATTTTAGTCTCATACATGTTGTATTTAATGTGTGTTTCTTCTCTATGAAAGTCTCTTACTTTTACGGAGTTTAATTTAAATAAGACTTGCCTCATACACCAATATCCTGCGAAGGAGGTATTTTAAATGTGAACAGGCAGAAAGCCTAAGTTTCCCATTTTCTGCATCTAGAAATATCCAAAGATGGAGTCTTGGCTGCTGTGTGTGTGTAGATCAGGGAATAAACTCGGGCATCACTTTTTAGATGCTGGGACCTTTTTCTAAAGACAGGGTCTATCAGTGGCCCCAAACTCGCCTGGCAGGCTGCTACACCGTCTTGCCAGCTGGGACTGCCATACCTAGCCAATTTTCTGAGGGTTCTGGGGGTGGAACTCAAGTCTCCATGCCCGCAAGACACGCACTTTACCACCCAAGTTATCTTCCCTGCCCCACCCTAAGCGATTCTGATGCGGTGGCCTAAGGACCAGAATTCACTTAGATGGATCTCGCTGTCTGGATCAGAGCTCAGCCAACCAGCATAGCACACAAATTGAGTCTCACAGCTTCCCTTCCACAGCCCTGACCACAGAAAGGATGAGCAGCTTTGACTTTTTAAAAATGTTTTAAAATATCAAAAGAAGGATGCTATTTTGTGATATGTAAAAATCATATGAAATTCAAATTTTGGTGTTCATAAAACTTTATTGACCCATAGTCATGCTCATTTGTTTTGCATTTTCCTGTGTGGGAAAGCCTTTCACACCGCAGCAGGCAATTCCAACATCTAGGCTGAAAACCCTGAAACATCTGCTAGCTGTCCCTCCATAGAAACTACTGCCAGCCTCTCATCTAGGCCTTTAGAGGGACCAGCGAGTCTGCTCACTAGGAATTTCTAGAGATATCTGAACACTGTTGGCTCAACTGGAGAGGTGGCTCCATAGGGTAATGTACTTGCCAAGCAAACACAGAGACCAGAGTGCAGATTCCCAGCTTTCGGGTCGCCTGCGCCCACATAAAAAGTCCAGTGTGTTGATTCATACCTGCGATCTCATTGCTAAGGAGGCGGAGACAGGAGGATAGCTAGTCTGACCAGCCAGTGAACTCCAGGTTCAATGAGTCTTCGTCTCAACTGATGGCGACCAACAACATTGAATTCTGGTCTCGGTGTGCACCCATACAGATGTATGTACACACGTGTGTGCACATGCGCACACACATGCTCACACACATATCTGTACAGGAAATAAAGTTTCATGTGGAACTTTTTTGGCCTAGGTGACAGGAGAGTCAGCCTGACAAATGGGAGGTGAAGGGGAAGGGAGGGTTGACCGGACTTCCCGCACAACAGGAAGGAGGAAATTTTCATTTCACTCGTGTTTTCCTTAAGAAGACGGATTGTTATAGATGCAATAACCAAGAAACACTGAAAGAGGAAGTGGACAAACTTAGAAATTCTGTCTTGCAGAAGAAAATGTTTAGGAAAAGAATCTCTTAAAGCTGAGAATAGCGCGTGATGTTTACTGAAAGACCCCCGAGGGATGTCTTCCTTCGGGAGAGACCCCGTGCCCAAGGATCAGTCGAGACCACTCGTGCGRATGCAATCAGCAAGAGGTTTTATTCAGTTACACAGGTACCTGCGGGCGACAAAGTCTCTTGGAGGACTTGCGCCCCGTCAGGCTGGGGCGAGGGATTTTTATAGGAAAGCGAAA
>LOJH01005315.1:19137-34380 GCA_001685095.1 Ellobius talpinus | reverse complement strand
TCTGATGCAATCAGGAACAAATTTACTTTAAATATGCAAATAAAAGAAATATTGCTCATGTTCACTGTTGCCCCTTTAAGCCCCCTTTCACTCAGAACCCCTCCTTGTCAGAACTGCTCACAGTTTAAGCTTCTTCTCTGACTTCTCCTTGTCAAGAATTCCCTCCAAAGAGAGATTATCAAAAGAAGAAAGAATGGCATAGATTTCCCTTGGTGCTATCCTGAGCAGTCAGGAGTTCATGTGTCTTGTCGCCTGTCGTGGGGACCCCTTCCACAAAGATGGAGAGGGTTTCAAGATTCCTGGTGGCACAAATCTGTCCACTCAACCTGTTAAAGGTGCTTCTAGCGCTGACGCGGTGTCAGCTGCATTTGACCGGGTGCTTTGGCCTCAGGCCAATAAGTGACTCACTCTTTCAGACGTTCAGTTTGTGTTGCTGTAGTTGAAGCTTTCTGTAAGGAAAATAGAAAAGCCTGCTGTAAAAATACAATCCATCCTCAGGAAGGAGAATCCCTGTGTCTTGACTGGAGGCTGGATGTCTCCTTATGGCTCCCCCCCTCCACCCCGCCTTAGATCCTGGTTTGAAGTGGGTCTGGAAAACATCCATCAGTTCATGTTTAGATGGTGTTGCTAATTATTTGTATATTTTGAATGTGAATTCAAAAGACACCGGTAGGAAGTTTTTTTCTCTGGTGTCCAAGAGAGAACAGTCGGTGAGGGGATAGGTTGGGAGGGCCTGTCAGCCTGCTCCACGCTGAGGAAGAGGAAGCAGCCCAGAGCTAGACCCCACTCAGCAGGCTGACCTCATCAGCTGGCTTTTCTCTGCAGTTTAGATGTGACATGCAATTTATATTCCTTTTTGGAGGCTGCCCATTCTATACGTGATTTAGTAATTTTGGAATGTTTGGCTTCCTAGACTCAAAACAGACTCTGGTAAAATGTCAGGTTTTTTATTGTCTTTAACTTTTGCACTGTATTTTAAGTGAGACATTCTGCTGACTTGTAAATATGTCCCCTTTGTCCTTCTGGGGTCTTGTTCTTACACATTCCAGGAGAACATTTAAACTATGGAATCCCTTCCCAAACATTGAAGAGAAAAACTGTTCAGGATTTGCCAGGCCTCTCGGAATTGACACACAGTGTTTAAGCCAAGTGTTGTTATTGTGTTATTATAGAATTTTGGTCAATTTATTATATGGCAATTATGTACCAGATACCCCAGTGAATAATAGCTTCTATTTGTGTGTGTCAGAGGGGATTTTATTGGTTTGTGCCTGGGTGTGCATGCGTGCGTACATGCATGCAGTTTGTGTGTGTGTGTGTGTGTGTGTGTGTGTGTGTGTGTGTGAAAACAGGACAGAGGTGTTTTCCTCATTCTTTTGCCTCCTTAGTTTTTGAGGCAGGGTCTCTCACTGAACCTGGAGCTCACTGATTTGGTTAGACTGGCTGGTGAGTGAATTCCAGCAAATCCTCCATCTCTATTTCCCTAGAGCTGGGTTGTAAGTGCGCTCTGCTACACCTGGTCTCTGTGTAGGTGCTGGGGATCAATTTAGGTCCTCATGACTGCATGGCGAGCCCTGTCCTGTGCCATTCTTCATCCCCCAGCTGTAGTTTATTTTTATGAATGCACTGCCAAGGACATACACACACTACAATGAAGAACCAATACTTTGTCTATGTCATTGTAGTTAGTAAGTGGCCGACTTAACCCAAGTCACCCTGATTTGAAGGATAGCTCTACAGAATGACTGCCTCTCTTATGGGGGCAGAGTTAAACTGCTCCATAGAGCTGAAGGTCTCCATAGCCCCATGGATGTCCAGTGGTATATAGATATCCATTCTCTCAGAGAAGCAGGGTTGCACAATTGTTAAGAGCAGGGCTTGCAAGTATCTGGCTCTCACACTGACTAGCTCTGAAGTGCTGGGAAACTTTCTTTAACTCTTGTGTTTTGGCATTGGTGGGTGATCATGTGCCTGTGGTTGTGAGGTTTTGGTGAGTTCATATCGCCACAGATGGTTCATGATAAACTCTTTGCAAACATTTGCTGATTTTGTATACTTCCTTGGAAAGCAGTAGGGATGGGATACACTCTCTGTCACCTTGCTTCCTTGGTCTGCGTGACCTGCATCCGCCTGTGGACTAGGAAGGACTGGGACACAGCTGTGGCTAGTGTTGGAGAGTGTGGTGCTTTGAAAGAAAATGGTCCCAGAGGGAGTGGTACTATTAGGAGGTGTGGCCTTGTTGGGGGAAATGTGTCATTGTGGGGGCGGGCTTTGAGGTCACTTTTGCTCAAGCTTCCCTCAGTGTGACAGTCAGTCGACTTCCTGTTTCCTCTGAGTCACGATGTAAGGACTGTCAGCTCCGGCACCACATCTGCCTGCACACTGTCATGCTCCCCGTCATGGTGACAGTGGACTGAACTTCTGGAACTGTAAGTGAGCCACCCTGGTTAAACGTTTCCATTATAAGAGTTGCTGTGGTCACGGTGTCTCTTCACAGCAATGAAAACCTTAACTAAGAGGGTGAGCCTTTGTGGCCCTGGTCCAGCCTTTCTCCTCTGGGCTGTGCATGGTTCCTGATTTCTCCCTCACGCATTTGTGTGTCCGTCCCTGGTGCACTTTCTTCTGAATCCCCACATCTTCGCCACATGTGCCGCAGAGAAGTCACTGCTCATTCAAGCATTGATTTACTGTCCTAGACCATTGTCCATACATTTTATCTGGTGTGGCTGCCCTGGCATATTATGAATGTGACCCTGTGGAGGCAAGAACCAAGTCTGAGGAGCTCGTACAAGAGTGTTTTTAAAAAGGTGCTTTAATCATGAACATTAAATTGGGGTGCATGAAAGATGCTTGGGGAAAGTACCTGGTGCCTTTCACACTCTAGGCTGGGTCTTAAGAGTGTAGGTAGGAAAATAGCCCCAGGAATCTCAAGGGACTTGGCTCTTACTGGCCATGCTTCCTGTTCCCTAATTCCGGGGGCCCTGGAAGTTAGACTCCTTGTTGGACTTCAGTAGTTAGTGTATTTTGTTCTTAATTCCCATGAGGAAGAGAAGTGACTTCATCCTCCTTGACAATCGCTGCACTCCCCTCAGAAGGACTTGCTGTGAGGAACAGCGGACATCCCCTTCAGTGCCCATGAGACTGTCTGCCTGGCAGGGACCCAGCTGGACTGTCAAATGATGCTACCCCCCTGGCAGCCTGCAGCAGCTGAGATTATCTGTAGAGTACCAAAACCAGGTGTGGAAACTACCTGTGGTCTGGTTTTCCTCCCCTCCCACTTTCCCAGCTCTCTCCCTTCTTTCCCTCCCCCTCTTTCTGCCTCTGTCTCATTATGTAGCCAAGACTTGATTTGAACTCAAGATCCTCCATCTTGGCCTGTCAAGCGCTGGGACTGTTTTTATTTTCGGTAGTGGCAAAGGACACGTGACATGCAGTGTAGCATCCTAACACTTGAAGTGTGTGGTCCAGAACTTACTGTAGATGAGAGTAAAGGGGAAGAAAACAGATGGTGTTTAGAAAGAACTCCTGAAGTATACACTTGGGAGACTTTGGTAGAGAGGGAAGGCTCAAGAGCTTTGCTTCCCCACGAGGTGGAGACTTTATGCTGTTTATTCTGAGCAGGAGACACCATGCAGGAGGCCAGCCTGGGTTGGCACTAACGCTTGGTACCATGAGGGAGCGATTCCCTCAGCATTTCTTCTGCAGAGCTTTCTCCTTCTGTGTCTCTGAGAGGGGTGCTATGTGTTTTACTTGAGCTGTAGGGAAAGAACGCCTTGCCAACTCTGGGAATTTCTAGATGCTTCTGCAGTCCTGCCGCTGAGATTCTGCTACCATGTCTTGCTTTCCTTTGGTCTGTAACTACAGGCCAGCACTGCTTGTTGCAAAGAATGTTGTATTACTTGCTAACTCAGTAGTATGCCTGCTTGACCACGGTGAAAAGATCACCAAATGGCAGTGGTCTGAAGGAAAGCTACGTTCCAGATGTTGTGTGGGTATGCCTTTCACAGCTGTCTTGTGCAGGCTCTCAGTCTTGGGTTCACATAGGAGTTAGCTCTTGACCCACCAGCCGTAGTTCATGCCAGTTGTGTGTGCCCAGCAGAACCGTAAGAAAATGCAGCGTCCATGCTGTAACATGAAGGGGCCTGCTTGTTGGGGTTTATGTCCTGCCCAGTTCCCCACAGCAGGAAAGCTCCAAAGAAAATCACACAGAGGTCTCCATAAGTTATAAAACTGATTGGCCCATTAGCTCAGGCTACTTATTAGCTCTTGTAGCTTATATTAACCCATTATNTTAGCCACATGGCTCGGTACCTTTCTCAGCAGGGTAGCTCACATCTTGCCTCTTCGGTGGTCTGGGCAGAACTATGGAGGGAGCTTCCTGCTTCCCAGAATACTCCTGTTCTCATCGCCCCACCTCTACTTCCTGTCTGGTTGACCCACCTGTGCTTCCTGCCTGGCCAATCAGCTTTTATTTAAAACATGATTGACAGAATACAGACAATTCTGCACCACCGTGCTTGCTGCCTTCTAGTCCAGCTGTGTTCTGCACGCACATGCTTGATTTTGCTTTCACACCTCAACTAACAAGTTTCCTTTTCTCTCTAAGGCCCTAGATGCAAAGCTTCCCGTTGGTGTCTTATCTTGCCCAATACTCACTTTTAACAAGCCTAATTATTCCAGAAGGACATCTTGCTTAATAATCACCAGAAAGACAGGCCTCCCCAAGAGCAGGAAGGTAGTGGTGGGGATGCCAGGGACTGTGGTGCAGACAGGATTGCAAAGCTAGACTTTCCCTGGCCTGTGGATGGATGAGTGCTTTGAACTTTCTTCCTCATCCTATTTCTACTTCCACCCCACTGCCTTGCCTTTCCCAGATGATTTTATTGAAAAGCAATGGCAAACTGTGGCTTGTCTCGTCTCCTAGGACCTTAGCAGAGTTTCCCAAATGTAAATATCTTAGTGAGCCTTCTGTTTGGTGACTCATTAGTTTGATGAGGAAAATGTACTAATAAAGATAAAGAAACTGTAAACGGTTTCAAAAGCTGCAGAGGGAAAAATGTTGGGGCACTTGAGGTCAACTGCTTCCCCTGTTCTTTAAATTTCATTTGGTATTTGCTCATGGGAACAGACAGATCGGTCTCAGGGGTGAGCTGCATCTTCATTCTCTTCCAAGCTAAGCTACAATTTGTGCGTGCTTTGTTTCCTGAGTTTCTTTCTGTGTAGGCAGGCAGAGGCCATGTATGAGATTTCACAAAAATTACAGCCAGATTTCTCTCTTGCTCCACAAGCGAGCGCATCCCATGTGTCCCGAAGTTGGCAGTGAGAACAGTTTGATTTTTCTCAGAAGTGTCACAAGCCCTCAGATGTAAAAGGTCAACAAGGCCAAAGAGAATCATAAGCTCTTGCACATAGGAACTATCTAGGCTATAAGCTTGTGGTTACATAGTCAGAATCAGTATTATCCACTGGTACAAAATCTCTAAGTATTAGTAGGATTTTGTGTTGTTCTTCAGAGTTTTGCTAAAGCTAAATGTTCCAGGGTGTTTGATACAACTGCTTCCAGATTTTGTTAGCATTCAGGTCAAGTAGGAAACACAACGGTCCAACCGTAACTTCATTGCAATCTATCTTTAAGGTACTGCTTTCCCTTTTTGGTTGTTGTTATTGGCTGGGACTTGCTGGAATAGGAGAAGATAAAGAAGGCACACAGAGAGTCATAGTGAGCCACTGCTTTACATAATGATGCAAGAATGTGTCATAGCAGACATGACAAGTTGTTTCACAGTGATAAAAGTATGTTGCAGTTAAATAGCTTCTGAATGGCACCCCTTCTAAGATGTGATCTTGCCTATAATACAGATTATATTCTGAAGGTCAATGTCAAGATGGAATTGTGGGCCCCTTTAACTTGTAGTGATTGGCAGATGAGCCTGTCCTCAGGGCAACAGGCACAGTGTACCAGCAGGTCTTAAGGTATTCATGCATGCAGTCAGCTAACGGTCTTGTTTGTCCTGTCCAGGGCACAGGAGGTGAGCCACCATATGGTGTGTCGGTAGAGACTCTGCCCAGAGTCTGCAGAGGTTAAGAATGGACAGGAACCTCCTCATCTGTTCATGCCAGGGCAGGTTGAGAAGGGGCGTGGCATAGAGGTCAAGTAGGCACCATCCAAGCTGAGCCATCATTGAGTCAGCCCATGTCTGTTTTGGAGCCATACACCTATGAAAATTAGTTATTCTCTAACTCCGTAGTGAAACTTTAGTCCCCCCTTCTAACTAGAAGCTGAGTGTGGCGAAAGCCAAGTCTGAGCCATACAGACGGACTCCGAGTTCTGGTGGCACCTAATAGTCCTTTGGCCTTACTGAATCTTCCACATGATTCTTCTGGCTGACAGAAGGAGATATATAGCCACACCTATCCAATCCCTCCCCTTTCTTTAGCATACTAAAGGTGAATGGCTTGAAAGGCAAGAAAACACATTTTGAAAAATACCTCTTGAAAAAGCAAAAGGACAGAGTTAAATGTGGATAACAAGAAGGCGCCATTTGTTAATAACACCAGCATTATTTTAAAGTGCCTTCTTGAGCCAGTGACCTCCGCCAGAGCAGGCTTGAGCCAGAGACCTCTGTGGGACGGGCCCAAGTCAGGGACCTCCACAGGAGGGGAGCAGGCCCAAGCCAGGGACATCTGTGGGAACAGGACTGAGCCAGCAACCTCAGCTGGAGCAGGCCCAAGGCAATCATCTCCACAGGAGCAGGTATAAGGGAACCACCACTGAAGGAGCAGACCCAAGCCAGCAACCTCCACTGGAGCAGCCCTGAGCTGCTCCTCTGCCGAAGCAGGTCCAAGGCAGTGACTGGGAACAACCCCAGGCAAGCCACCTCCATGGGAGGAGGCCTGAACAACCCCCGGGATTGCAGAACAACCCCCGGGATTGCAGAGCAACCCCTGGAAGTGCTGAGCAACCTCCAGGGTGACTGGAACCAACCGTCTGAGCCTAGGATCCACTGGCACCTGGATGATTGATCACCAGAGACACAGTCCCAACTACTCCAATCAGAGGAAAAGATGGGTAGACAAAGTAAGAACACACTCAAAACCACAAAGAGCAACACACCAACAAAAACTAGTGGCCCTACAACAGCAAGACTTGAACACCCTAATATAGATGAAACAGAAGAAAATGACCTAAAAAATAACTTTAGGAGAATGTTTGAGGCCCTAAAAGAGGAAATGAAAATCCCTCAAAGAAATGAAGGAAAAGACAAACAAAAGTTGGAAGAAATCAACAAATCCCTTAGAGCCTTCTTTCCGTTTGCTCACCCTCTCTGTGTTATTAGTTCATCCTCGCCTGCCAGTTGAGAGCCCTAAGGCCACCGTGGCTACCCAGCTTTTCTTAGTGCTGCCACATGGCGCCACAGCTCTTAACGGAAATAGCGGACCACAGCAATGATACCTTGACTTCCCAAGGCCTTCATCCATGGAAGAACCCTGTCACCTGTGTTCCTCAGAATGAAGAACAGGAGCAGAAATCTCAGGTGTCCTGGGAAGTGACGTTTCTTCTCTGGGGTTACTAACTCAGTATGTGGCCAAGTTGGTCCTCAAACTTTTTCTTTCCCCTTTGACTTTTGTGTTTATACGAATCAGGAATCCTTTTTTTTTAATTGTTTCTGCTAAAATTTGTTAATGTGAAACAGACACAAAGATATTAGTTGCATTTCTCAAGGTCACATGTCAGGCTAGTAGTAGCAACTGATTCTGACCAGGTCCAGCCCTGAAGCACTTAGCCCAATTCCGATGGCTCCATGTGAGCTGGATAAGTTCTGAGGTGTCAATTTTCTGGGCCCTTTGGAGCTGGGGTCCATCTTCACAGTCCTGAGATTCTAGAACCACTGGGGTTGGGGGGGAACATGAGGTGGCCAACACACCCCCACTTGCCAGTGGAGCACCTTTAAAGGTGGGCAATGGAAGCCTCACCTGGGAGGAAGATAACAGGTTCTGTTATAGGACAATGAAGAGGCCCTGGGATGCCTTCCTCCCGTGCCCCACTATAGGATGGTGAAGATGCCCTGGGATGCTTTCTTCCCGGGCCCCACTATAGGATGGTGGAAGAGGCTCTGGGATGCTTTCTTCCCGGGCCCCACTATAGGATGGTGGAAGAGGCCCTGGGATGCCTTCCTCCCGGCCCCCATTATAGGATGGTGAAGAGGCCCTGGGATGCCTTCCTCCTGGGCCCCACTATAGGATGGTGAAGAGGCCCTGGGATGCTTTCTTCCCGGGCCCCACTATGGGATGGTGAAGAGGCCCTGGGATGCTTTCTTCCCGGGCCCCACTTTAGGATGGTGAAGAGGCCCTGGGATGCTTTCTTCCCGGGCCCCACTATAGGATGGTGAAGAGGCCCTGAGATGCCTTCCTCCCGGGCCCCACTATAGAGTGGTGAAGAGGCTCTGGGATGCTTTCTTCCCGGGCCCCATTATAGGATGGTGAAGAGGCCCTGGGAAGCCTTCCTCCCGGCCCCCATTATAGGATGGTGAAGAGGCCCTGGGATGCTTTCTTCCCAGGCCCCACTATAGGATGGTGAGGAGGCCCTGGGATGCCTTCTTCAGCACTAGTTGGCTCCATGGACATTGGAAGCTTAGCACAATTTTAGAGTGAGAGAGAGAGAGAGAGATGAGAAGCCAAGGTAACTATTGCCCAGTGGCCTCCTGGGAAATGGGTTTCCTGTAGTTGGGGTTGCCTGTGACTTTGCCCTTGTCAGACAGCTGTCGGAGATTGGTGAACTCTCCAAAGACTGCAGAAGAGCAGATGTTGGATTAAGTTCCTACATTGGCTTACCTGTGGGCAAGACTCAGGCGCCAGTCCCTCTGTTTGTACCAGGGGTGTGTGGTATGAAACACACAGACAGGAAGTTAAGATCAGAGATATTGGCCTTTTCTGTGACTCTTTTCTATTGTTTTATTTATTCTTGGTTTATGGACCCTTTAAAATGATGAGATTCTTCCTTAATGGTTTGGTGCCATCGTCTTTCCTACTTAATAAGAAGGATTTGATTGGCTTCTTTGCCAGCAGGCATCACTGTGCCAGCAGAAGAAAGGAAGCAGGTCTTTGTGACCAACTTGAACTGACTATGCGGCAGACATTTTATTTCAGTTTGGTATGTCGCCCATGAAGTTCAAAGTTTTCAGGCTGGCCTTGTTTTATATGTGCTTCTTAACATTCTTATGTCAAGAACTTTATATGACTATAAGAAATACTTTCATTGCTAATAATGAAGGTCAGGTTGAATGGAGTGGTTGCAGTCATCCAGCAATTGCTTGTCACTGAAGTGACAGCTGCTAGGTTTCTTCCCACCATAAAGAAAGAAATAAGCTTATTGAGTTCAAAAGCCATTGAGCTCCCATTATAAAAAAAGGCTTTAAAAATATTCTACATGTTGGTGTATAGAAAAAGAATATTCTAGTTCTTGTTGAGATGCCTTTTTCCAGAGCTTTCTGAAAAACTGCTATAAAGTATGAAGTATGCCATGTGAGTAAGAGAAGACCCTAAGTTGAATAGTGAGAGAGATTGTAATGACCACCCACAAAACCTGGAAGTTTCTGATGCTGTATCTGCTATGTGGCTTTCTAGTAAGGGATCGGTCTGTGCACAGTGGTGATGAAGAGGAGTCCTGGTACCCAGTAAGGGACCAGTCTGTGCACAGTGGTGATGAAGGGGAGTCCTGGTACCCAGTAAGGGACCAGTCCGTGCACAGTGGTGATGAAGGGGAGTCCTGGTACCCAGTAAGGAACCAGTCCGTGCACACTGGTGATGAAGAGGAGCAGGGAATGGGCTAGGTATGATGATGATGATTGATGCTGCAATGGTTTCCAATGCTCTTGAGGTTCTTCACTGTGAATGTTCTGGTTCCCTGAACTCATGGGTCACTGGGTAACTTCCCAGCTGAAAACACACTCATAAACCTTCGCTGGTCCATGCACTCTCTATAACTTGCTGAGCTATAGTTTCCAGGAACAACAGCTTTGGGGTCTTGATCATCACCTGTTTCCTATTTATTCCACATACTCCAGTTCAAGCTTTTACGATTATTTTTCCCTCTCAGACAATGGAAGTCCCTGGAACTATGGCTCATGCTGACTCCCTGTCTTCTGGAGGTCAGCGACATCCCACAGCCTCTGTCTAGAGTGAGCCCTTTAAATCATCACTTAAATATATATAAATATGCGTATCCACAGCAGAATCAAGTACTTTAACATTTAAAAATATTTTGTGTGTGTGTGTGTGTGTGTGTGTGCATGTATCATGCCAAGCATGTGAAAATTAGAGGACAGGTGGGAATTCTCTCTTTCCACCACATGAGTCCTGGGCATCTAACTAATGTTGGCTTGGTGGCAAGTACCTTTGCCACTGAGCCATCTTGCTGACCTGTAGTTGTTGTCCATCCGTCCTTCTTCTCCTCCTCTTCTTCTCTTCCTTCTCCTTCTCTGTTTCCTTCTTCCTTATTTCCTCCTCTTCCTTCTTCTCCCCTTTTCTTCTATGTTGATGGTAATGGCGGGCAAGATCTCACGTATCCCTTGATGGCCTTAAACTTAGTACTCAACAGGAATGACTTTGAACTGATCCTTCTGCCTCTACTGTCCAAGCGCTGGGATTGTTGGTATTTTCCATGCCTGTTTATGTGGTGCTAGGAATTGAAACCTAGACTTCATCCATGCTAAGCAAGCACTCTACCAACTGAACCTCAACCAACCAAGTGCTTTTTGTCCCTATGTATCACTTGGCTGGATGCCATCATTCTGCATTTCCTTGAACTAGGTAGAGAAAGGCCCAGGGAGTGCTCAATGCTGAAGGTTCATCCTTCATGTGATAGTGGGTGGGATCTATGTCCCAGCAAAGCTGTCACTCTCTTTTCCATTGTCTCCCTGGAGAAGTTACTTGTGCTAGCTGACTTTCTTCCTCAGGTACCTTGTATGGGCAACTGGGGGGGAACACTTCTCAGGAGGTTTTGTTAATTTGATTTGCATCATTTGTGAAATTTAATGTGAAAACCACAAACCTGACTGCAATTTGGAATTTAGAAATACCATTGAGTGGTCATCGATGCCATATGGCTTCATCCTGCACTAAGATTAAAGAGCTTATTGATTGCCTAGAAGTAAAACCCTTTGTATAAATCATTACCCCTTGGCCAGCAGATGACTTCGCGGTATGAACCCGACAGCCCCAGTTCAGTCTTCAGAACCCACCTAAAGATGGAAGGAAAGAACCAACTACATAATGCTGTCTCTGACCTCCACACGTGCCCTGTGGCAGATGCACTTTTTTCATCGTGGGAATGAACGCGCGCGCGCATACACACATGTTAACAACAGCAACAATAACTTTAAAAGCCGTTTCTTCTTAGCCAATAAGACTTTGAATGGGAACAAAATAGTTCCCTTATTTTAATCCTTGAGCCCCTGCTTATAAAACATAGTCCAGGGCTAAGAAAGAATCTAGTCTGAATTGAGCTCATGGCTCCTTGGCTTCTTTACCTACCGTGGTATTTGCTTCATGTTACTGCTGACCCTGTCTTCCTCTACCATAGCTGTCTTCCAGCAGTTAACGCCCAGTTCACACGGGTGAGGAAACTTCAGTAATTTGCTTTTCCTTCTCCTAAAGATCCTGCCACAGTCTTTGATTTGAGATATGAACTGAGACAGAAGTAAAAAGTTTTCTTGGTAAATGAAATTTCAAGGCCCAGCTTTTCTGGGTTCTGATCAGCCAGTCAGGCCCATTGTCAACAGTAGTTAAGCATTTGGCGGTGGGCACTGCAGGACGAGCATCTTTCTGATGTGTTCCTGACCAGTGCAGCTATGGCCTGAGGCTGTACTGGTTTAATCTATGGTGCAGGAAAAGGGCTTTCAATGCTATAACATGGAGCAAAACTACCAAACTTGCTTCACGTTATCGGCCGTGAGATGGAGGTCGTAAGCGTTGGTTGAAGACAGTTTTCATCTTTCTTTTTTGCAGAATCAGATTCCAGATGGTGGAAGAATTAGACAACCCTTTTGTATGCCGTTTGAATTAAGCTTCCTGTTACACTGAGTATACTTTCCCAGAAGGGTCTTCTCAATGAATAGGTGTCTCCTCCGGCTTAGCTTCTAGGAGCAGGGGGTGGGGCTGCGGGCATGAGCCCCGGTGGTGCTCACCCAGGTTGATAGGTCACCTGTGACAGGACAGTAATTTGGAGCAAGGCTGCTGCGGGGCACCCAGACATGCAGATGGAGAGGAATGGCGTGGAAGACAACACATCCATCTTTCTCCTTGCTCTTTCTAAACCTTCCTAAACACGGGGAAATCAAACCATTTTAAATGAAACTGAAAAACAAAACAAAACTCTCCACAACAGAATATTCCTTCTGGCAAGGAAAGGAAATTATCAACTGAATTTCTTCAAAGCGACCCTGGTGGGAAAGCCTAAACCAGCCTCACTGAGACTCGAGTTGGTAGAAAAACCATCCTTACTCCTCCTTGCTTCTCCCCACTCCTTATGTTTGTTTTTCTCTGTGTGAGTTTGTACACCCATGCGAAGGACATCTTTGGAGCTTGGCCTGCCTTCTGCCTCATCTGAGGTACCCCTTCTGAAGCTCTCTAGCCCACAAACTTCTAAGGATGCTCCTGTCTTTGCCCCAAGTTTACAGCAGGAGCACTGGGATTACTGACACATGTTGGATTGTGTTCCAGCTTTATGTGGGAGCAGGGATCCGAACTCTGTTTGTCATGCTTGCAGGGCAAGTACTTTATCCACTTTCTGATCTATCTTAGAGAGAGAGAGAGAGAGAGAGAGAGAGAGAGAGAGAGAGAGAGAGTAGAAGATCCATTTATTCTTCCTGTGATTGACATCTCAGTGTTGTCGGGCAGAAAAAAAAAGTGCTGGCATGTCCCATCTTTAAATTGATTCTTTCTGCAGGTGAAATGGAACAGCCATGGCAGAGAAGAGACAATAATTATTATCTTTGTGATTCCATCCAAGTTCTGAGAAACTATTCGAACTCAGCTATGCGGGTGTTTGCCAGCTGAGGGCCAGCCAACCCTTGTGCTTGTCTTTCCTTCCCAGAGGGCATGACAAGGAAGGAGGAGGAGAAGAGTTCAAAGAATTAAAAACAGAGATTTCATTAGGGTAGCATTTGGGGGTCAGGTAAACATCGCCTTCGAGTTTCATTGAAAAATTCCAGAAAGCCGGGGGCAGGGTCTCCGGAAGACTGGCTATGGGAGTGGAGCATGGCGGGAAGTTATTCTTAAAAAAAAAAGTCAGAAAATGAGATAGAGTGCCACTTAGGGAACTGCGACACAAAGCAGAAAGGGACACTAAACCCAAAGTTTCTTTCTTTATCTGAGAAATATGGAAGACCCAGAGAAGATCTTCCCTAGTGACCAGAATGCATGTCTTTGTTGTTCACTGGCCATTTTCCCTCTAGAAGCTGTGGTTGTGTTCACTGAGCTTGGGTTTTAAATGCAGACACCATAGACCAGCCCTGGAGAGAGCAGCATATGTGTTCTTGGGAAGCCAGACACCTTCTGTGACCCTGCCATTAAGGGTGTAGGCTGCCTTCTGGCTGTTCATTGGTGTGTTTTCCCATCCGCATCTTCAGGAAACGTTCTCGTTCCTCTACCAAGGGAGCCAGGGTTAAGACGATGCACAATTTCTCTGGGAAACATCCTCCAGGAATCATTCAAGGGCATAGCTTCTGATGCCACTGCACTCCACTCCATCCGGAAGTCTGATTCTCACTTAACTTTAAAAAGAAGTTGAGACAGTCCCCATTGATGGAGCAAGAAATGAAACCACGGGTTAAGCATCTTGTGGCAATTGTGGAATTTCTGTCCTGGAGATCTTCAAAGGAGAACGTAAAAATTAGGTCACTTGAGTAAGTATGCTTGGAGGGTGACCAAAATGGCCTTTTGCAGTGTTCTAAATTTATGAACCACTCAGGTTAATATTCACCTGTCCCCAGAGCAGAAGAAGAGTCAGCCCTTTGTTACAGAACCTGTTGGCCTTAAATGCTAGAGTTCTGCAGATCTGGAAATGACCGTGCGCTCCTTCCTGCCTTGTGACATAGTACTGCTCTTGAAAACTGAGGGGAGAGCGGGAGGGAGACAGTAAGCGGAATTGTCGTTTGGAAAACAGCATGTGATCCCTTAGAAGATGGCCTGAAGAGGACAGTGAGACAGAGCTGGAGTGTAAGGAAGGCACTGAGCAGCCACGCTTCAATGTAGGGGCATTCCCCATGAGGAGGGAATGTCGCATACCACACGGATGTTTAGACCCATGCCACAGGGAGCTCTTCACTTTAAAGAGTTCAGCGGATTATTTGGACCAGGCCTTTACACTCATCTGGCTCCAGTATGAGCACAAATGATAAAAATTGAGAGGAGAAAGGTTATTGAAGAATGCCAAACCACAGTGAGCAGAATTCTTGGCGACTTGCTGAATTCCCACTGTCCCCGGGGCCATCCCCGCCTCCTGCTGCAAACTGCATCCAGCTCTGCCTCCTCCCACACAGTGGACAGCCCATCTACCTCCCTCCCACCAACCTTACAAGACAAACTCCCAGGGCTCAGGAGCACTCAACACTAAAACCTTGGAGGTTTTCTTCACAGTGGAAACTGAAAGTCATGGAAGGCACTAGAGAGAGAGGGAGAGGGAGAGAGAGAGAGAGAGAAATGGTGGAAGTCTTGGTTTTTATTTTTGTGTTTATGGGTAATTTTGAGAACTCTTAAGTTTCTCCATGTTTTGGGGTAAAGATTTTGGAATTTTACTTATTTCTTTGTTTAAGTCTTTTAAATTTTATTTCATGTACACAAGTGTTTTGCCTGAATGTGTGTGTGTCACCATATGAATGCCTGGTGCCCATAGAGACTAAAAAGAGAGGGTTGGATCCCCTGGAACTGGAGCTATGGATGGTATAAGCGGCCATGTCGGCGCTGGAAACGAAATCCAGGTCCCCTGTAAGAGCAACAAATGCTTCAAACCACTGAGCCAGCTCTCCTGTTCCTTGCTTATTATTTTTGGGACTATACCTGTCAGTGTACTCAAGCTGGCCTGGGACTTTCCAATCCCTGAGGGGTGGGACTGCAGGTGTGAACCAGTCCACTAAGAAAGGACCAGGAACTTGAATTAGGAGGTTAACTGTCCACCATGATTCTCTCTCTGAGAATGGTTCAGCTGACACAGAGTGTGTGGAGGACTTTCTCAGGGACCTGTCT
>LOJH01005315.1:0-15130 GCA_001685095.1 Ellobius talpinus | reverse complement strand
GTGTTCTGAGAGCTCTTGCAACGCCTCTGCCATGGCACAGATTCTAGAAAAGAACAGTACCATGTTACACTGTCAGGAAATGACTTGGCCAGGAGGCCTGAGCATTTGAGGGGAAAGGTTGGCTTTTAGCCTATGCTCCTGACCTAAGACAAAGACGGGGAAATCTTGAAGAAGGGGCCAAGGGATATGGGTTTAAGGCCGAGAGGTAGGTGCTACAATGTGGGCGAACATTGCTGTTGTGTAACAGTTTCCTCAGAGATGGAAACATTCTATCCTGCAGGAAGCCCTTTAGCAATGAAAATAAACAACTCAATATAGCTTCAGGAAGTCCCTGAAATTGACCAGACTCACTAAGCCCCTCCCTGTCAGAGTAAATAGTAAGAGCTGAGCATCTTTCTGAGACTAAGAACTGAGCTTCGAAGAGGAAAAAAAAGGCTACAAAGAGGACTCTGAGACCAGACCCACTCACTTCCTGGAAGAAGCAGAAACCTCCGGAGCTGCCTGGAAGAGGGTTAGGCCAACTGAGGCACCTGGAGAGGACACTCTTCCTGCGGGCTATGCAGTGTCCCTGCGGGCTATGCAGTGTCCTCTAGGTTCGCAGCTTTATGAGCTGTCAGCCATGCTGGGGTGGGCTCTGGCGTACAGCTGTCTTTGTGTCATTTCTGCTTCTGTAAGAAACACCAATAAAATGTACTGGTTCACCAAGTTGGACTTTGGTGGCATCTGTACTTTGGTCTGTCATGGGTTTGCTATCTGGGGTGAGTAGATGTGGGTGTTGGATCGTCCAGTAAAAGGTTTGTCACACAGTAGTTGGGGATGAAGTCAGTGTACCAAGGGACTCTCCAGGAAGCTCTGGTAACATCCATGTGTCCCTTGGGTGCAACTTTAATTTTAGTTTGCTTGCCCTCACTTTCTCTAATTTGGCACAGCATCCTACCTACTTTTCCACAGCAGACTGTAAATACAGTGGTTCACTGCAGTTCTGCTATGTGCTATTTCATGATATTCCTGGTAAGGCTGGCAAAGTTGATCCAGAAGACTTTCTGAGTAAATCCTCATTTTGTTGTGTCTTTTTAAAGTGGTGACAGATTTGTCTTGTTTTCTTAGGGTGTACCTGTGCATAAAGTGGAAGTCACCATAAGGGCTTCATAGTTAGAATGAGTTTTAGGATTTATTTTTATTAATAAAGTATAGTGAATGTTTTTGGTAAAAACACTGTCATAAGCTTCATAATACTGTATAAAGGTTCAGAGGCCCTTTGTTCTGTTCTGACGCAGGACTTTTGTACTTTATTTGTTGGAGGCAGTGTTTCCTGTATCACAGGGTTGGGGATAGGGGATGAGGCAGTAGGGGATGTGTAAATTCCATTCACTGTAGGCAAGGATGACTTTGAACTTCTGATGTTCCTTCATCTTCTCAGTGCTGGGATTACAGTTGTGTGTTGCCATGTCTTGTTCATGTGGTGTTGGGGGAGTCAGAGCAAGCCCTATGCCTTTGAGCCATACCCCAAGCCCCTGTGTAACCGTGTGCATTTTCTGAGCTTTGTGCTTCTGAACGTGGTAAAAACATAGTCATAGTGCTCGTGAGCCAGTGGTGTGCAGAGGGATTTACTCCTCCAGAGAGTCGTGCCCAAGCTACTCTCACAGCGTGTCAGTCCTCCACGGTGTGGCTTCACACCCTCCCCGGCTTATCGATTTCAACTTTTTAGAAGAGCTTGAAGCTGTTGATTGCGTAGGCCAATTAGCATAAATTACACCTGGAAGAGAGAGCATTGGCCTCCATACATTGTCCTGCAGTAACAGGTGCCACATCTCAGTGCCCTGGAGGGAGTACAGAAGGTCCCAGAGTACAGAGGACCAAGCATGTGTGAGAAAGGGGGGCAGGGCGCAAACCATTTCATGGGTAGAACAGAGTGTCTTGATGTCTTTGTGCCTGGCAAGGAGTATGTCCCCAGCTGATACTTTGACTGAAGACGAATAGCGGATGAGTGTGTCTGTGCATGTGGGCAACAACGAGGAATTTAAGTAGGCGAAGGTTGGGAACCAACACACGCATCCTTTTCATCATCACGTCCAGGCTTGTGCAGATGCAGTAACCTCACTGCCACCTAGGGTTCTTGATGTTGGCTTCTTTTCCTCTTTCCCCTTTCTTTTCTTGTTTGTGTAGGAGTGGGTGGATGTCCAGTGTCTTTGTTAATCATCCTGTATCTTAGTTTTTGAGATAGAGTTTCACAGAACCTGGAGCTCAGTAGGTAGATAAAACTGGCTGGCCAGCAAGCCCTAGAAATTCAGTTCTCCTGCCTCTGTTTCCCCAGCACTGGGGTTACAGGTGCACGGCACCAACTCCTGTATTTTTTATGTGGGCCCTGGGGATCAAAGTTCGGTCCTCAGGCCTGCCCAGCGTCTCTCCATCCCTCTTTGGTTTCTTTCCTTTGTTTTCAGAAGGCAGTCAAAGGGTAAGGTATTTCTCAAATGGGAGCTGGTGTGTCTCGGTGGTGGTAATGGTATATCTCAGTGGTTATGCCCTTGAATGAGCTTCCCTTGGAGAAAGATCTCAGACTTACAGGAGGAGCCATGCAGGCACCATGGTCTCTGGAAAACAGCCCATAGATTAAATAGGTTGTTTTCTGGACCCCAAGGGATTTATACATGGTGGCCATCCTGGAGGTACCATCTCTACTTGTGGGATCTAAGCCTTGGCCTATGTGTGTGACCATAAGTCCTGTGCTTGGAAATTTCTTTAATGAGTAAATATTCTTTATTTCTACTCTTAACCTTGGCATCTGTGTTTGGAAACATTGGACTGTTATTACTTACCGTTTATGCCTAGGTTTGGAATGCAGACTGCTGGAAAATGTTAAACAGGAGACCCTGTCAGCACCTGGAGTCCGCGTTACTCACTGCGGCCACCTGTCCACCGTGGCACCTTCCCCAGGTGTGCAGCACCTTCCTGTCTGCCTGCAGCAGCCTGTGTCTGCCCAGTTGAAATCACCTGTTCTGAAGTAGTTGGCGTGTTTGGAGAGGTGTACACACTGCTGGTGCCGGATAATACAACAGTTTACATTACAAAATGATTATATATTTATAGTCAAGGATGTGAAAGAGGCAAGGCTCTTAAGTCATCACCTCAGGAGGCAGACTTTCAGTATTACCATGCACCCTGGCTCCTGCCGCTCTCTGTCCTGACACAAACTGAAAAAAACTGTTGTAGGATAGAAGTTTATGGAGGCCCGTCCAGGTGGACACTAGCATTTTGGAAACACATTTTAAGTTTCCCCTTGCGTTATGTAACATAATCCTTATCATGGCCCTTAGCTGCCTCCTGGTTTTTTTCCACGATTTTTGTAGCCATCTCTGCCTTGTTGTTTTCTCCGCTCCTGTTAACCCGGTATTTCTCCCTCCCCATGCTGGCCCCTTTGGAGATAGTCTGTCGGAATGCTTACTGTAGGCATAGTCATATTTTCATGTTTCCTAGTCACAAACTTAACAATTTGTGAACTTTCTGTTCTGTCTTGTGTGCTGTATTATGTTCAAGAAACAGAGAGAAATCAGTCAGATTTGTTTTATTCACATGAATTTATAGTTAAGTATTAGGAAAAGAGTCACGGCCATGTGTGCAAATATGATCCCACCTGTGTGTAAACAACTGCGGTCTGATGCCCAAACCTGGTCGGCTAAGCCTCAGTCTGATTGAGTCTCACTTGTTGCTGTCACGTGGGTAGGCTGTCCTGGGGCATCCAGACACTGAATGAAAACATACTCTCTAGCCGTTCCACGCTGATACTCAGTGGCAGGCATACTCTCTAGCCGCTCCATGCTGACATTGTCATGTTTGGTCCAAGGAACTGTCCCGTCCCTAAGAGTAAAAGGAAGTGTTCATGATTTCCAGGCTTGACTTGGAGTCCACGAGGTCGTGAAATTGAGTCATACCGCACTGTGCCCTAGTGGCAGGGCAGGCACTGTGGATTCTCAATTTCCCAGCATTTCACATGAGTGAGCACAGCCAGCCCTTGGCAGTCTGCCATCTGTGTGTTTGGTAGACAGGTCCTGAAACTCGACACTTTCCTGTCTTTCTTTGAAAACCCTTCAAGTTTCAGCATCCCTCCAGTGACTGACCCATTTCTTTCTTTTTTTAAAAGCACTCCTCCTCAGCCACAAGTGTGAGGTTGTTGTGGACTAGTCAGAGAACGCTCTTTAGCACCTCCCCTACCGGCTTCTTTAATAACTAGCAGGCTGAGCGTTGAGCCACAGTTTATGCTTTGGACACAGAACTGGGGCACTGTTCTCTGTGTTTGTTATGCTGAACTGCCCTTAAAACATGGAGAAACTTCTCCAGGCATTTGTTTTACCAACAAAGCCCAGTAAAGTAGACTCTGGATAATTATCCCTTGAGTTGACTTGTGTAAACAGAACCATAGAGAACTTTGCAGCTGGGAATAGAATGAGCCCTTCTTTGTTAGGGAGAAAGGGTAGCCTGTTAGCGTTTAGGAGCCCTTAGCATGTGATGTTAGCTACTCGCCTTTAGTACTCGCCTCCGTGCTTTGTGTCTTCCAAGGACATTTGAATATGCATGAATAAGTATCACAACCTGATCATTGAAGAATTGTCTCACTGAAAATTGACGAGACTTGGAGCCAGAAAGTTCTAGATTGAGGGCTGGAGAGATGGGTCAGTTCGCAAAGCTCATGCCATGCCAGTGTGAGGACCTGACTCACACCCCAGAGCCCATGGAAAGCCAGGCATGACAGCGTATGTCTGTAATCCAGAGTTCCTTTAGTAAGATGGGAGAAGTTTGCAGGCAAGCTGTTGACGAGAGACCCCGTATCAAGGTGGAAGGTGGGGACTGACACCTGAGGTTGTCATGGGACTTCTACATATGCGTCGTGGTACATGCATAAACACACACACACACAAACACACACAGAGTTTTTTATCTAAAGAGAATATCTTATTTTGAAGCCCATATTGTTCTATATAATAATTTTGAGGCTCAGTTTAAATTGCTCACCTTCCTTCTCTGAAAGATGGGAACAGTAAATGGATGTGTGCTTTCACCCACACTACGTTATGCATAGCATGGCTAAAATGAAAATCTGCACTGCACAGGGGCCCTGAGTATCCACTGTGGAACGCCCACCCTTGCCTGGTGGATAGAGTTAACTAGCTTAGGTTTCAGGAAAAGACTCGCCGTTCAAGGACAGTTACTCAGGTCCTTCTCTGTGGCTTCTGTGATCACCAATAGCTGCCTCATAACCACCCCTGAGACACACTGGACCAATGTGGACAGCTCTGTTTCTTCCCGAGTTCCTTTCTCATTAGGCTGAAATCTATCCTTGTGACTGCCCGGGCGGTTTTCCCTCTTCAGTTTCACAGAGTAACCCAAAGCGGTCCGGATTGGGGCATGCCAAGTCTTAGCAATCTGTAAGTGAGAAAGGGGTCTTATGGTTCTGCTTCCTGCAATGTGACTGCCTGTCTCACGAGCACTGTGCATGGGTTCAAAGGGCAGCTATTGTTTCTCCTCCTGCTGCCCGGAAGTGGAACAGGGGGCCATGCAGCCCAGATGGAGATGAATGGAAGTACCAACCTTTTAACTCTTAATGTGAATAACCGCAGTGGTTTTCATGTTATTTACAATGCCTCCTGGAATAAACAGTGCCCACATTTATTGGGCTATAAATAGTTTAAATGCTCAACCAGACCAATAACGTATAAAAATGCAGGTGAGAGAATGGTTACTAATGAAGACAGATATTTCCACTTTTTACGAAGGGTTTCAGTGTGTCTCCCATGCCTTGGTGTGACTGTAGGCTTGATAGGGTTTCAGTGTGGCTTCCCCATGAGCTAAGGCATCAAATTCTTGCCAGACAAAGCTGCATCTTGATTCATAGACTGTGGCCAGAGGTCAGCTGCTGGAGAGAGTCCTGGCTGCGGCGTTCAGTGCCCTGCAGTCTGTTCTGACTCTTGTTGCCAGGCAGCAGTGTGACTTAGAGGATAGGGCTGTTGCTACTCAGAATCATTATTCCCTCCACTTTAAAATGAGCCTAAACCTTTCTCCTCTTGCCTGTGTGTTTTAGGATTAAATGTGAAAATCGGTTTGGATCTGAGTGTCAGTGCTGCTGCTTGGGGGTTATGTGGCTTTTGGAAGGAAGGTTCCCTAAGCCTCACCGTGAAGGCAGAGGTGCTAGTGCCTCTCTCAGAGGTTTTGTGAGGAGTAAATGAGTTAACTCCCTTGTGGAATGCAGAACTGTGACCGGCAGTTAATGCCTAAGTGTTCATTCATTAGCTTTTGTGAGCTTTTGAAGGCTACACGACAGTGTGTTTTTAGTGTCCTGTGTATTTTTCTGGTTTTGTTTTGTTTTCAGAACATATTTTTAAAGACTTTAGGGAGCTGAAGGAATGGCTTATCAGTTAAGAATGTGCATTACTCTTGCAGAGGAACTGAGTTTAGTTTCCAGCACCCACATCAGGCCCATGGCCTCTTGTAGCTCCAGCTCCAGGGGATCAGATGCCCTTGTTCAGCCTCAAGAGGCCCAGCATTCAATGCACAGAAACCTATACACAGAAATACGCATGCACACATAACTTAGAATAAAATATTTTTAAAAAGAGATAAATTTAGAAATGTGGCAATAAAGTAGTCACACAGGGCATATATCCTCTCTCTCTCTCATACACACACACCTATACCATCTTCTTAAATAAAATCAGTATTTTATTTTTCAATGAAACCTAGAGAATTAATTGACTTGCCTAATATTTCTGAGCCTCTTGACTGGTTAAAAATATGACTTTATCATGAAATTTTAGTTATAACCCTGAGGACTTACTCTTAATTATATTTTTGTCTTTGGAGCTTTGAGTTAAATAGATTTGTTCTAGGAATGTTCTTTCCCAGCCTTGGGAGTTTGGGAAGCTGTGGGTGGGAACTGGTGTCCCACCTAGTCTTCTCTAGTACTATTGTAGTCTTGAAACTTTGTCCAGAGCTTGACTGGTATCATATATAAAAGAGGGAATTCCAAAAATGCATTTGACCTTTAATGGTGCTAAGATTATAGTACTTCTGCATCTCATTTAGATTTTAAGGAGTATAAAATATTGAGGAAGGCCTCTCCTTATCAATGGTCCATTCATAATAGCCCTAGTGGTTTGTTTCACAGAAGGCATATCCAGATAAAAACACCGATGATGACTTACCGTGACTTCCCCCTAATAAAGTGGTGGGGAATGCTGAGAATGTTGCTAGCAATTAGCTTATAAAGAGCCATTGAGCAAAGAAGAAACTAAGGACTTTATAGATGCAAAATTAAAATTTCCCCTTTTTAAAAGTGATTATTTGTATTTTATGTATGTGAGTGTTTTACATGCATGTATGTATACATAATACATGTCCGTAGAAACCAGAAGAGAGTACTACAACACTTAGAACTGGAGTTGCAGGAAGTTGTGAGCTGCCATGTGGGTGCTGGGAACCAAACCCCAATTCTCTAGAAGAGCAACCAGTACGTTTAACTATTGACTCATTGCTCCAGCCCACTGAAAAGAGGCCTCTGAGTGACTACTGGCTCTTCAGGCTCAGGAACAGTTTGGATTAACTTGGGCTTTGCTGATCTTAATTTACAGCTGAATCCAGGCATAAATTTATAGCCCATTATTACATAATTCCATTGTCAACTCCATTTGAAAATTTGATTACAGAGGGCATGTGGACTTCCCATTTCCCTGTTTAGTGATACAGTGGAAGTTGTGGAATATTTTGTTTGATCACCCTTATGAAACATGGTGTATTTCTTCACTTCTAGTTTTATATTAAATATTTTTTGAGCTGTAAATTCTTAATTTCTAAATATTTACTTTTATACAATATGATAGTTCCTACATAACCTTTTTATTTTCAGATGAAGAAGTAACTTGTAAATTTGCAAAGAGAAAAGATTGATGTTACCTGATAGCCATTTGGTTTTATGGGACTTTGTGTTAAGGAATGCCAGGTTTCTATGTAGGGGTGTAATGCTTGTGCTCTGCAGAGTAGAAAGAAACCATCAAGAGTAAAATGGTGTGTGCCAGGGCATTATTCCTTATCTCTGGATCTGTGAGAGTCAGGAAAGCTCTCTGCTTTAACAACAGGTTCCTCATTTGTTAGTGGGCATAGTTGTGGGCAAGCCTGGGAAGGTTGTAGTATGGTAACAGTATAAGAGGTATAACACATTTTCAAGGTCTATGATATTTTATTTTAAAACTTGTCCATTTACATTTAATGTATCAAAGCAATGCTGGACAGATAATTGGGGATCTATGTTTTTCTGGGTACCTCATTTTCTGAAGATTACCTAAAAGACATTGAAATGACCAGAAGGAATACTTGACTTCTGATTCTAAATAATTCCTCCCCAGTAATTTTTGTTATGGTTTTAGTGTTCATTTTCCATTTTCCTGTTATTTTTCTTTTTAATATCTTTGTGCATTTAGCTTTAAAATAAGTTAGAGTAGCTGGTTAGGATAGGTAACTCATAATTTCCTATTCCTTAGTTTCTTTCTGGACTGCCTGTCTTGCATCTAAAGTGATGGTATTTGTGCATGTGTTTTGAAGCTGTTCCCTTTACGAGGAGAAAGGAAGGGATGTGAACTGGTTTATGGTGGAATGCACATCTCCCCCTGCCCCCTCTCCGAGACCTGTTGGCTGGACCTTGGCTTAGTGATTTTCTCTCCCCAGGATGAAGGGGCTGTGCTCTAATTCAAGTTGACTGTTGATGCGGGGATCAGTATTTGAAGAAGCAGCACACATTTTAATGAAATATAAAATTGCATGGCGAGGTACTTTAAACAAATATCTAATGTTTGTTCATTTTTTTTCATTTGTCTTTTTAGGTGCTGCTTTTCTGAAGTTGCTCACCGGGACTTCTCAGCATTGCTGCAGAAATAAATAGGTAAATGACATCAAAGGTCCTCATTGTTCACTTCTGTTTGTTTTCTTTTCCAAGACAGGATCTTGTTATGTAGCCCATGTAGTCTTGAAACTCTCAGAAATCCTCCTGCCCCCTCTCCTTTGTGCTCTAGGATGGGGAGGTAGGGCCATTGTCCCGGCTTGATGCTGTTGTTGTTGGAAGTATTTTCCAGGCAGGAAGCATTTTGAGAAAGGAACAGCTTTTTCACATTTTGGAACCTTGCCTGCTCTCTTAGTTACTTTTGTATTGCTGTGATAAAGTGCCATGACCAAAGCAACTTGTAAAAGGAAGTGTATTTGGCTTACAGTTTCAGAAGGTTAGAGTCCATGATGGTGCAGCAAAGACAGACATGGCAGCAGCAACCACTGAGAACGTACATCGCGATCTGCAAGTAGGAGGCAGAGGGAGACAAATGAGCCTGGTGTGAAAGTCACACCTCCTAATCCTTCCCAGACAGTCCACCAGCTAGGGACCAGCATTCAAATATATGAGTCAATGGGGGGTTTATTCTCATTCAAACCACTGTGCCCAGTAAGCACCAGTTTGTTAGCCTTGGTGTACCCCCTGGGTAGCCTCAGTCATTATCAAGAAGAACTCACTTATTGAAGTTGAATAAACAGCATTGAATTTAGTTATTCAAATGTTTTCTCCAGTTCAGATCTGCTTTGTTCTGTCCCTGCTGAGGAACAAGTTTCAGAGATCTGCATTGTGGGAACAGTCTTTCCCTTTTACCCTCTCTGTAGACCATTTCAGCTTCTGTATCGTTTCTCCCAGAAAGGCGAAGTGGACATGGCCAATTTAAATAACCCAGATTTATTACTTGATGAGCATTCACACAGAGAGATTGCCAGAAAGAAAGTTGGAAATGATTCAGTCACAGGTGATTAATGATTGGGTAGATTTTAATTTGTAAAGGTCACCTTTGGAAAATATTAGCGGTAGAGGTTGACTATAACCCCCTACAGTACGCATTCAGGAAAATCAAGGAAATGGGTAGTTGAATAACTTGCTAAAGATTGATCCAGCTATGTATCTTGAATGGGAGCGGACTGTTGACCTCTGTTCTCTAGGGGTCCTGTTAGCGTTATAACCTTGGCAATGAGCTCAGATCAAAGCAGCCAGAGCACAATCCAGATTCCAGTCCAGCTGATGACTGTCCAGTAGGGTCTGCTGCACGCGGAGGGTTCATGCAGGGCATTCCTACAAATGTCATCCCACTTGTAGGAAAGCCATTGTTTTGGCTTTCAGATTTTGAGAATGGAAATATTTTCCCATGATCCATTTTGGGATACTGACTTCTCAAGTGCTACTAGTTTCCGCCAGTAGTGCTGATCAGCGGGCTGGGGCTCTTTGTGATGAGAACTGCACACACTTGTGGGTTGTGAAACGGCTTGAGCAGCTGCCTACTCGTGGGAAAGCAAGGGCGAGGTGGTGTCCTGGGCAGGGTTAGTGTTTGCCCCTTGTCAAACTGCTAATCCTTAAATATCCCTTCTGTATTTATTTAGTGGAGATGGGAGAAGTTGACTTTCTATTAATAAAAATTATTAAACCAGGCATGTTAGTAGATACCTGTAATCACAGGAAGTGGAGGCAGGGAAGAAGAGAAGTTCAAGGTCATCCTTGGCTACAATGACTTAGAAGCTAGCCTGGGCTACTTGAAGCCTGCCTCAAATATATGTATAAACACACACGCACACACACACACACACACACACACACGCACCTACGTACACATTGTTCAGATCCAGAGTGTCACATTAGCCAGGTGATGGGGGTCAGATGGGCATGGGCAGTGAGTACTATATTCACTCATAACATTCTACAGGGAAGATATGCTCAACAGGAGCTAGTCTGGGCTGTGAGGAACCAGTAAGTTTTCGCTCTGTTCAGAGGGACCATCTATTTGAGTTCCCAGCAACAGGAGCCAGACCATGCTGCCTACCACGCAATGAGTCATTTGAAAACCCTGGCTAAGTGCCCCACATTTTCCATGTGTTCTGCTGGTGGTTTGGTTTCCCCATTGTGAGATGTCACCCTGGATCACTGCTGGGCTGGCCTGTTTAATCCTGCCCTGGGGAAAAGCCAGTTCCATTTGGCAGAAACTTGAGGGGCCAAGTCGTGTTTGCCCTTGAGATTCTGCCTCTAAACCAGCTTCCTCTGTGTCCTTTATGTTAGTTTTGATTGTGAATTCATCAGAGACCAACAGTGCAAACTTAAGTCAGATGAGATCAATCGTTAGGATCTAGGAGCATATCGGAATTGAGGAGAAATGTGGTCCTACTTCCTGTTTCCTACACTCTGTCTACATGATAGCGGGTTTCTCTTGAGCAGAAAGAACAATTGCAGTTTGAGGCAACTCTGGACATCAGCTGTCCTCAACATATATGCCCCTGTACTGGACACACATGGGTCGAAGTCCCGGCTGAGGGGCTAGGTGGCTCTGTGCCCAAGACAGGTTCCTGAACTCCACCTCTGTACTTGAGAATGGCTTCTTCCTTGTTACTGAAAGTAAATAGTTGTGTATATGGAGAAAGTCAACCAGTGTCCCCTACACGATTCCATGACTTTGTGGAGAGTTGTTTAGATGTGGAATCTGAGAACCAATACTCCCAGCCTCTCACTGATCTTTGGACAAACTTCTCACCTCCCATACTCGTTGTTAGAGAGGCAAGCCTATCCCTACTCTGCCCTGCTCCTGAGGGAATTGTGGGAAAGCTTTAAAGAGGGCAGGTTCAAGTATGTGGATAACATCAGAGGACTTCTATTGGCAGCCCTTAAAACAAAATGAAATGAAAGTCAGACCTTCCTGTACCGTACAGCCTATCTACCACATGACGGTTCACGAGTCAGGCAAGGGGCTGGTGATTGAAACACAGACATGGGTCATCCTTGAAACAAGAACGCCCCTTTATTGCATTCCAGGGCAGCTTATATAGGGCTTCTCCTTGAACTAATGGCCACGCCCTATCTCTCGGGACTTTTCAGCTGCAAGCCCACCAGAAACCACTTTCCTGCCATCAGGAACTCATGAGGGTCTCATGCTCAGAGCAGCTACAAGCATAGGAAAACAAGTTGTTTACTCTGGCAAGGAAGGGGTCACAGAAAATTCAGGGTCTGAGGGTCCGCAGTCCCCAACACTTACTGGGCTTGAATCCCTGTTTATCATTAGCTGTGTAACCTTGACTGAGTTCTTGACACCTTGTCTAGTTCTCCCTGTGTCTCAGGCTGTTAGAAAGGCGTAAGGTGCAGTATGTATGCCCAACAGGGTGTACGGAACAGACACCTAGTAAATCTTAAGGACAGTGCCATAGCTACATCATGGCGCAGGAAGGAGTAAGTGTCATGACCGAAAAGTGTTCACAGTTTAAAGTCCCTTGCAGTACCTGGTTATGCTCATTTGGCCCAGGGCAGATAATCTGGATAGAGGGAGAGTGATCAGCAGGATGCTGTTTCTGGAGATGGCACAGTGAGACTTGTTCTTCCTGGGTTTTCCTCCTGTTTGGAACCGAATGAACCAGAGAGTACAAGTGTTCAGCCTGGCGCTGGCTGATCCCCATGGTAGGCATACCGCACGCTCGGCTGAGCCCTTGAGAATGACCAGTTAGCTGGAAGGGTGGCTCTTCCTTGTGTACTTTTGGCTTACACTACTGATGTTCTAAACTTGCAGTCACACAATGTAGAACTCATTTACATAATTAATCTGGAAGTCGTTAGAGGAGCAGAGAAGTGTTTATTTAGTAAACGAGGGTATGACAGCTTCCTTCCTTTACTAAGCATGAATTGAGCCAAATGTATCATTTCCATGACAATGATAATCATCTTCATGGTTTGAAAAAGACCGTGAAAATCGTGAAATACATAGGTGTTTTAAAGTTCTGATTTCTCTTATTTCTTTTAATTCTTATTATTTTATAAGAATGGGTTTTTTGACTGCCTGTAGATCTGTGTACCACATATGTGCCTGGTACCCAAGGAAGCTGGAAGTGGGCATCAGGGTCCTTAGAATTGGAGTTACATACATTTTTGAGCTACCATGTGGGTGCTGGGTTTCAAACCTGGGTCCTCTGGAAGAGAAACCAGTGTTTTTAACTGCTCAGCCATCTCTCCAGTGTGCCACCCCCAACTTTTGTTAGTTTGAGTTAATAGCTTTCTTTTCTTCTGATAAGGCCCTCTGGCTACTAAAGATTCCTAGGGACTTGCCCCTTCTTTCCATGAAAAGTAGCTCTCCTCACCAAACTGAGACTTTTAAGAGGAAGATCTGAACCTTTTACAGAAGCTCTCAGCCTTCCTAACACTGTGACCCTTTAATAGTTGCTCATGTTGTGGTGACCCCAACCATAAAATTATTTTTCTTGCTACTTTATAACTGTAATTTTGCTACTTTTATTAATCATATAAATTTTTGGTGTGAAGGATGTCTGATAGGTGACCCGTGTGAAGAGATGATTGAGAAAGCCATGGACTGAGAAAGGCCATTTTAGAATATCCTTGATGATGGTGCAAGTTAGGTACCTGACTAATGGCAGTTGAATGATGGTAGGGTGTGGTATCTGTACATTGTGGGTTACCCAACGTTATTGCCTGATGTATAATATGTGCTCAGTAAATGCTGGGAGGTGGAGGGGTGAGTGTGGACTTAACGTAAGTTCCAGTTAATGAGTTTTGCTTTGTTTTGCATTGTAATGTGCCGAGAATCAAATGGAGGGCCTCATGCATACAAAGGAGATGCCAGAGGACCTGGCTCCCTAGCCCTATAAAATGGATTTTAGAGAATGACCCACTTCAAACTTGGGAAGCCATAGAGGTCCTCTCAAGCTGAGAAGGAAGTTACATACTAGCTGTCTAGCTAAAGGCCATGGTGTCTTTGTGTGGATGAAATGCCAACAGGAGTATCTGTTGTTGGAGCCAAATCACAACAAATTCTCAGTGAGCAGAGAGGGGATTTATGGGGCAGGATCTAGGAACTTCAGAGGCATGCTATTGCCCTCTGTAGTGGTGAAAGGAGACGGCTGTGGTTTGGCATAAAAATGTGCTTTCCTTAAAAAATAATAGCAGATATAGAGACAGCACCCTCCACTGTGTCTTTCCAGTCTATGGCCACAAATTAAGAAGGCAAGAAATCAGGCAGGAAGATGCCCTGGGAGTGGGGGCTGGATGAGAGGGCAGAAGTGGGGGTGTAGCATTTGGAGAGTTGGATCGCCATAGTGCTCAAAGTGCAGTAGGCAGATGTTCAAAAACAAACTCATGTTGTGACCTCAGATCCTGTGAGAAGTAGTAGGGACAGTGAGCCGCTTTAAGGGGAGGAGGTGAAGCTGGAGGCTTAAGAGGAGCCCTGTGTGACAATGACAGACCTCATCTTCCGCCCACAGCGTGCCCATCCTCCTGTGTGTTCTGGGTCTCCAGCTGCCCTATGTGACAATGGAAGACCTTATCTTCCTGCCATCACAGAGCTCCTGTCCTCCTGTGTGTTCTGGGTCTCCAGCTGATGGATTGGCCATCGGGGATCTTGCCTCTCACTCCACCTGATAGGATTCTTCACGGGGATGCTGTGGATTTCAACAAAGGATTAAAAAAAAAGTGTAGTTTCATTGTGGTTGAGCATTGAATTATTTTTCTTTCTTTTTTTTTTTTAAAAAAAGATCATTGTCTGCAGGTATTGCAGCAGGCACATTTGGCCCTAATTGATGCTTTTGCTGTCATTCATAAAGGACTGCACCTCATGTTCACTACCTGGAAACCTTACTTTTTCTTTTTCTCTTTCTTTCTTTTTTGAGACCAGGGTTTTATGTTGCCCTGGCTGGTCTGGAAATGACTATGTAGTCCAGATTGGCCTCAAAGAGATCTGCCTGCCTCTGCCTCTCAAGTGATGGAATTAAAAATCATTTGCCACCACACCCAGCTCCAGGAAGCTTTCTACTTTGATGGTCCACTTTTTCAGTTGCTCTGTGAAAGGAAACTGGGCTAGTTACTTTTTCATCATTGTAATCAAAATACCAACAATGTTGTTGTTTATTTAAAAACACTGTGGGTGAAAGGGAATGGGGAAAGGGGGGGAGGAGAGGGGAAACCAGTCCCTGGGGACAGGAGCAGCAGCAGAGATGAGAGAGGCAGAGAGAGAAAGAGAGAGGGAGAGGGACAGATGGGGGACAGAAGGAGAGAGGGAGAGGGGGAGACAGAGAAGGAGAGAGA
>LOJH01005314.1:9414-34380 GCA_001685095.1 Ellobius talpinus | reverse complement strand
GTTGAAATCAACAAAATAGCAGGAAAGAAAACAATATAAAAATATCAACAAACCAAAGAGTTGGTTCTCTGCAAATATCAATGAGAGACAAATTTTTATATAAATCAACTAAAAGGAAGAATAAAGAGAATACTCAAATTAACAAACTCAGAAACAAAATGGGGAACATAGCAACAGGCATCAAAGAAATCCAAAGAATCATTAGGTCATACTTAAAAAGCCTATACTCCACAAAATTGGAAAATCTAAAAGAAATGAACAATTTTCTTGATAGATACCACTTAACATAGATAAATCAAGATCAGATAAACAATTTAAGTAGAACTATAACTATAAAATATATATAACTATAAAATAGTACTTTAATAATTAGTGATGAAGACATTCTTTTGGTTTGGAAACATCTCATGTGTACTGTCTACTAGGTAAGTCTTTAAAGATAAATCAGTTGTGGTATATGCTTCATTAATGATGCTGGACTTAGTATATGAAGGAAGATAATATTCTACATAAAAAGAACTACTTTCTTCATGTACTAAGTATTTAAAGCCCATATTATATATTTTGTAAATAGCTCCATTTTTCCTATATGAATCTGGTACTTTGAACTATGCAGTTTTAGTCAAATGTAGATTTGTCATAATCAGCTATTTGGATATCAACTTCATTTATTTGTGGGATTTTAAGCTGTCTATGTGTAAGCTGTTCAGTTAAAAAAAAATTCAAGCTCCAGTAAGAAAAGTAAATTGTTTGAGATGTACTGTCGATCTCTCAGTGACCAAGGTAAAGAGCCTGGTTATAGCATATACCTGCTAGTATATGAAGATAGATAGTAAACAAACACAGTAATAATATTACTAAGAAAGAGATAAATTAAATCATGATTAATGATCAAAGGGCATTGAATTGACCAAATATTTCCTCTTATGATTTGGTTAAACATAAATAAAAGTCGAGCCTGGATGTAAATGTGATAGTAGTAATAAACATATGTACTGTTAAAAGGTTGTTCAAACAGACGAAACTTCAAGGAAGCCGGACCATGTTTCCATCTCCAATGAAGATGAGAGGAATGCTATTTTCCAGCTAGAAAAGGCCATTTCATCTAACAAAGCCACCAAAAGTAAGGGACCACTTACCATATTGGAGCCATATTGACAAATTGAGGAAAATAATTCTTAATCATGATAGCTGAGTATATCATCATATAAAATTTCTCTCCTTTAACTGTGATTAAATTCATCATATTCCTCCTCATGTCCTTGCCTTCAAGTTTTAAAATCTAATTCTCCAAATTCTTACTGTTTTTATTCTTCAGATGTTGAACAGGTCTAAACACAAGCAAATAGCTTGTTTTTAAGGAGCAGAAGTTTAGATTAGCTGGGCATACGGGATCAGCAGGATCAGCAAGTCACAGTCATCTTAAGCTACATAGTGAGACCCTATCTCAAAATAAAAAATCAGGTTATTAACCTATTCTCATTTTTAGACATACCACTTTAGGGGGAAGAATTAGAGAATCTCTTAGAGAGAATGAGTGTGTGTTGTGGGGGGGTATAGATGAATATGTGCACATGCCATGGCACACACATGGAGTTCAGATGATAAACTTGGGTGCTGGTCCTGCCTTCTTCGCTGGTTCTCCTGATGCATTCACCAGGCTAGTTGACCTACAAGCTTCCAAGGATGTTCCCATGTCTACCTCCTATCCCTTTGTAGAGCGCTGAGATTACAGATTCTCACTGTGTGTGCACAGCACTTGTGTAGATTGTGAGCCTCAGCTCAGGCCCTCATGCTGTGAATGTGTAACTACCTCTTTCTCTGCTCTAATCTTCTTAGTACTGCCCAGGGATATATATGGACTGACTCTGCAACTTTGCCACAGTAGAACTCTAATTCTTTAGAAGCAGAGTTGGTTGTTCATCTGCTTATGCATGCTTATCATTTCTTGTTAGATGAATCAGTACTTCTCAAAGTTCTGTGATTTCATGTGTGAACCAGTAAAATTTCATGGAAAAAAATGTTAATAGTCTTTAAAGTGATATTGAAAATCACTAATTTAAAAATATTTTAAGTGAAAAATAAATGATTTTGTTCGTTGTCAGAGAGAAAATGTTTCAAAGTAATATTTTGAGGTAAATTTTGAGTAGTACCAAAGTTTTATAATGCATTTGGCAGTAGCTAGTGTCACAAATGGCTCTTATTTCACTATTTACTATTTTTTTTATAAACTGTAGTTTGGTGGTATTAAAGCCATTGTTTTCATGTTCCTTTATAACTTCAGTTGCCTACTTCTTTATTGCCTACTTAATACATTTTCATTTGATTAATAACATACAAATTGTTATGATAAATAGCCTTATTAATAGAGCAATGCTTTCAGTGGATCCTTCAACTTGGTAACTTGTCTTTTTTTTTTTTTTACCAGAAATCTTGTCCTTTGAAAATTTTATACATGCACACTGTGTACATAGCTTTTTATCTCATAAAACCTTTACCACTAATGAGAGACCATTCTTCTGGTTCCTTTGGTCAGGTGACCTTCAGATGGCGGTGCTTTCATTTGAAAAAGATGATGACAATAATGGACACATAGATTTCATCACAGCTGCATCCAACCTTCGAGCCAAAATGTATAGCATTGAACCAGCTGACCGGTTTAAAACTAAGCGCATTGCTGGTAAAATTATCCCTGCTATAGCAACATCTACTGCTGCAGTTTCTGGCTTGGTAAGCTTATTCTTCTAAAAACGCTTCTATCTTCCCTGCATCATACCAGCCTTAACTTGCCACTCATATTTCAGAGATGAAAGGAATAAATTTAAAGATATTTCTGAAATATCTAGAGATATAATAATGTGTATCTATATATCTAAAATATCTATGTATAAAAATATTTTAGTATTAAAAAAGCTCATAACTGGGCGGTGGTGGTGCACACCTTAATCCCAGCACTCGGGAGGCAGAGGCAGGCAGATCTCTGTGAGTTTTGAGGCAAGCCTGGGAAGTTTGTAACAACCAGGGCTTTTACACAGAGATACATTATCTCAAAAAGCAACAACAACAAAAAGCAAAAACAAAAAAATAAGCTTAAGATAGAGTATAATTGTTCTTAGAGACATTCATTGATCTCAGACTTTTCCTTCCCCCTTGGTTTGTGGAGGTGGAAGGAAGGACCCCAACTCAGCAGTTAACTGAGTTACTGGAGCCCAGGGGGCACTTTAGGATCCCCTGCATTCTGAGTTCAACCTCTAGAAAGGTTGGAGTCCCAGAGAGAGTTCTGGGATCTGAGGTGTTCTTGATTGTGAGCACCCAGGGATAGCTAGCCAAACATGCTTGGAGAGAAGTGGTGTCCCATCCTCCCAGAGCTCAGGGCCAAGAGCAACAGAGGATCACCCAGCCATACTGTCACTTTCCTTCGACCCTCCACAGAAATCATGTTAGCCTCCATGTCAAGTAAATATTCTTAGTATCTAAGTACCTAAAAATCATTATTGTGACCATTTATTATACTGGTACTCTTGGTACTCCACAGTTAGAGTTTTTATCTACCCGTAAAGTTAAATTGCTTTAGTGTTGTCAGAGACTGCACTTTCGCTCCCAGCTGCCTATACCAGAAATAATCACACAGAAACTGTATTATTACAACATTGCTTGGCCTATTAGCTCATGCTTCTCATTGGCTAGCTCTTATGTCTTAAATTAATCCATTTCTATTAATCTGTGTATTGCCATGTCATTGTGGCCTACCGGTAAGGTTCCATCCAGCATCCAGTGTCTGTCTCCTGCATGGCTACATGGCTTCTCTTTTAACTCTGTCGATTCTCTCCTCCTCTGTCTGCCGTGCCCTATTCTGCACTGCAGTAGACCCAAAGCAGCTTCTTTATTAACCAGTGGTATTCATAGTATACAGTATACAGAGAGGTATCCCACATCACTTTAGTTTTGAGTTATGGGGGGTATCTGCTTTGAAAATAGGATGATTAAATGGTGAAATAACTTTGTTCACTATATATGGAATAGTCTGAATAATAAAAGTAAAATGTACTAAAAATATACGGGTCATTTAAATAAGAAATTTAATTATACTACAGTCTGTTCTTACTATTCACAGAGAAATGCTTGAACCTTGGCAAAGAACAAGACTGATTAAAATCCCAAGTAGCTTTAGCATTAGGCTCTTGAGATAATCAGATCACCTTTTCTTCTCTAGGTTGCCTTGGAGATGATCAAAGTAGCTGGTGGTTATCCCTTTGAAGCTTACAGAAACTGTTTCCTTAATTTAGCCATTCCAATAATAGTGTTTACAGAAACATCTGAAGTAAGAAAAACTGAAATCAGGTATGTATAAAAGTTTGTGTGGCTTCTATAATGAGAAAGAAAATATTTCTACCCTTAGGAAGGAAACATACTGGTTTTCATCTCTTCTTCTTGTTAAGCCCTCCTGCTCTTTCAGGACCCAGTCATACCTCACTCTGATGAATTACTTCTAAGTAGACTAGCCAGAGAATCCTCCCACAGTTGTTTGTTACACCGTTTAGCATTATACGTTAGGATTTCTGACTTGGATAATGCTAAAGGCCTTCTTGTCTTTCTATAGACTATGAAACGCAGAATCTAATTTTGCACGTTTATGACAACAGGAAACAGTTCCTTGAGTTACTGTTTCTGACATTTCAGGTTGGCCACAGCCAGAAATGTGAGTGGAAGCATCTTGTGAGGAAGAGCTAATCCTCTATTGTCCTAATATATTACTCATGAGAGCACAAAATACTATAGTCCATACAAATGAGATAAGGTGCTGTTTCCCACTTATAAATACATTTTCACACATGACAAATTACATGTATGCCAAGATGATCGTTCTAGCATATTTATTTCAGCCAGTGCTTTGAACAATCCAAGTGTTCAGTTATTGATGACCAGACATCTGAACCATAAAACCCCTATTTAAAAATAAAGGGGTACATGCATCTACATACATACACATGCACACAGAGAGAGAGAGAAACATAACTATATATAAATGTAAGATGTAAAAACAAAAGGGAGACTATATAAGTGGAAGGGAAGATCAGAAGGGGATCAAGGAAGGTGATGTGTATGATTAAAGAGCAATGATATATATACATGAATGAAAATGTCAAAAATTCATTACTTTGTGTGTAGACTACAGAAGTATTAAAAAGAAAACGAGAGGTACATTGTAAGACATTTGAAATGAGACACTAAAAAAAATATACAAAACAGGTAAAAGTGGTTACCTATATTTACTGAATATTTTAAAAATTATGTTCCCCATCCCCACAAATTAATTTTTAAGCATATCATAAATACTGAGCTTCAGGAAATTTTTTTATTACTTCTGATGGAAAGAGATTTTAATGCTTGTGCTTTTAATATTTTTCTGTAACAGAAATGGAATATCATTTACAATTTGGGACAGATGGACTGTTCACGGAAAAGAAGATTTTACCCTCTCAGATTTCATAAATGCTGTCAAAGTAGGATATTTTTATTTTTTTCATTTAATTAGTACCTTGAAGTCTGGTTAATGTCATGCCTTATAATTCATAGAAATTCCAGTAACTCCTTGTAGTAATAATAATACTAAGTTCTTTACTTGGTTCATTCCTGTATGTACATACCTATTGTAGTTTACAAATAAAACATCGTAGAGAAAAACAGGAGTGTTATATTAGAACACATACTGTAATGACAGTATTTCTCTCAAGACTGTTTAGCTTATTTTACAGTAGATCTTAACCTGAACCTCTGATTTTTTTTTTTTCTTACAACACTGATCACGCTCTGTTTTGAAAGGAGGGACTTTGGTTTCCTTTTGGCATGTTTGAATTGCCAGCCTCACTATTGTTGTGCTTTGTGCCTTCTGTTAATCCAGTGGTTCTCAGTCTTCCTAACGCTGCGACCCTTAATACAGTTCCTCATGTGTGGTGACCCCAACCATAAAATTGTTTTTGTTGCTACTTCCTAACTGTAATTTTGCTACTGTTATGAATCGTAATATAAATATCTGTGTTTTCTGATGGTCTTAGGCAACCCCTGTGAAAGGGCCATTTGACCCCCAAAGCGGTCAGAACCCACAGGTTGAGAACTGCTGTATATTGAAATAGCGTTTGCTTGAAGAATAGCACAGAGCAGTAAGTCATTCTAATAACAAAGACTGGTGGCTAAACAACTAATAGGTCGGTAGACAGTGTCAGACCTCACACTGCCTGAAATGGCATACAATTTAAAACTAACACATCTCCTTCTAAGTGCTGAGGCTGTGACTTAGTGGAAGAGCCCTTAGCTGACATGCATCTAGCCTAGGTCCAGTCTCCAATACTGGGCATGAACATAAGCTATTTAGTTCTGAGAATTTCCATTTATTATTTCCAGGCTATAGTTAACTAAGAAAAGTGACACCACAGATAAAAGAGATTACAACGATAGTTTTTAATCTTTAAATTTATTGGAGTATATAAATTATATTTTATATAAGACTGCCCTCCTTTGGGTGGATATAAAATATTTTTACCCATGTACTTTGTGTTTGAAAGAAGCTTTCATTGTTTCGTTTGGGGTGTTTACCTTTAGGAGAAATATGGAATTGAGCCAACAATGGTGATACAGGGAGTCAAAATGCTTTATGTTCCTGTAATGCCGGGTCATGCAAAGAGGTTAAAGTTAACGTAAGTATTTAACATCATGTGCAGAAGGGTCACAAAAATCAAAACATAAGTTGGATATACGCTGGAAAGTTAAGGAAGTTACGGAATTTATACAAAAAAAATTGCTTTATGCTATTAGTAAAGACTTAATCTGGCAAGGGAAAGCCAACAGTCCAATTCTCAAATGAATCATGCCTCACATGTAAACATAGAATACTACATTTGTGAGACTGAGATATCAAACAATACTAAATATTGTTCTATTCAGTGGATTTTTCTTAAAGATTCCTGCCGTGTGTCCAGCTTTGTTTTAAGCATTGGGGATATATTAATGAACAAAAATCCTTCCTACTTGAGGTATGGTCAGGTAGTGGTAGATGCTCTAGAGAAACTAAAAAATTAAAAGAGGAAGAAATGTAGGGAAGAGGGTTGGTTGAGTTCTTATATTTAATAATTTAGATATACCCTCACCTATTAGGGTCTACCTGCTGATGTTGCATTTTAGAGGAAGAAAAGTACCAAAGAAAAAAAATCTTTACAGTTGCCTACAAGGCTGACTGACCTAGATCCTCTGTGTCTTTGTATATTTTTTCTCTACTTCTCTCCTTCCCTCTGCACTGGTCTCTATTCTGTAACACCTCAGCCTTTCTCTAGTAAGGGCTTTGCTCTGCTCATTTCCTCTGCTTGAAGACTGGAGAGTGGGCTAATGGATTCTCGTTTCTGGTCTTTGCACTTCCTAAAAAGATCTTTTTTGAAGTTGGGGTTTTGTTTTGTTTTGTTTTTTATTCTTTGCTGTTTTCTCTTTGGGGGCCTGCCACCCAGCTCCCAAATAAATATTCGGAAACTTATTCTTTCTTATGAGCACCTGGCCTTATCTTGGCTTATTTCTAGCCAACTTTTCTTAAATTATCCTGTCTACCTTTTGCTTCTGGGCTTTTACTTTTCTCTGTTTCTATATTTCTTTCTTTACTTCCTACTCTGTGGCTTGCTGTCTGATTGGGTGGCCAGCCACTGAAGTCCTCCTCTCCTTCTCTTCATTTTGCTCCTCCATCTTCTCCTCCTAGATACCTCCTCCTGTTTATTTTCTCTGCCTGCCAGTCCCACCTATCCTTGCTTCTGATGCTGGTGACCGTTCATCTCTTTATTAGACCAATCAGTTGTTTTAGAAAGGCAAAGTAACACAGCTCCACAGAGTTAAACAAATGCAACATAAATGAATGCAACACATCTCTTCATCATTAAACTAATGTTCCACAGCATAAACTGGTGTAACACATCTTAAAATAACATTCTACACAATACTTTCTGAATTCTGTTTAGCACTGCAAACTCTCCCCAGCTGTGGTTTGGTATGCTTATCCTTTTTTTGCTCTCCTTTTTAAAAAATATATTTATTCTTTTCAAAAGTATTCTTTTCAATACGTTGATCATATTCCCTCATTTTCCATTATCCTCTTATCCCCTTCCTCCTCCCATTAAACCCATTCTTTTCCCAATATTCCCCCCTCCTGTTTTGATATCATTTTCCTCCAGGTCCTTTTATTTTTAATTTTATACACACAGTTACACATGTAAGCACTCATATGTGGTGGTCAGAGAACAACTTTGTAGAATTTTTTTTCTCTTTCCACCTTTTTGCATGGCTTCTGGGAATTACCACGGCTGCACAGTAAGCTCCTTTACCCACTGAGCCACCTCACTGGCCCCATTCCCTTTCAACTAAAGTTACTTTTATTAGCATATATGGGGTTATTTATTTTGAGCTCAAGAAACATACCAGTGGCTACCCCACTGAGGCACATGATTCCCTTTTCTCCAGTAACCATAGCTACCTTTGGAGCCCCTCCTCATTTATTGTGGAACATTGATGAGCCAGTTTTGTACGGCCACTGTTGATGTGAGTTCGTTACATATACATGGTTAGGTACAACAACCATGTCCAGAAGGTAGCATTATACACCATCTTTTCCATCCTCTTGTATTATTTCCACCCCCTCCTCTGCAGTGTTCCCTTGAGCTTTGGGGCTGGCTACTTAGTTATTCTCAACACATGGAGTTTCTCCATTAGCTGTTGCTCACTGCAGACAGAAGCTTCTCTGACCAAAACTGAAAGCAGGACTATCCATGAGTAAAAACAAATATTTAGGAGGTGGTTTAAACTTTGTCCAGTTAGCAAAGCAACAATAGTAGGCCGTTTCACAGAGACAGGTGCAACCAGGGCCTCCAACCTCTGTAGCCTTGAACTTCGAACCAGGTTTAAAGCTCAAAACATGGATTCTTGCTGTGTACTAGGGTCTGAAATCAGAATGCAGTTGGCTGTCACAGTCACACGGTCATACCACTGTTGCCACTGTTGTCCCATTGAGCATTGGAAATTGCCACACAATCCTGGCAACCTAAGTCCGATATTCAGAGTCCACATATAGGTAGAAGAAGAAACTCCACAGTGATTCTCTCACCTTCACACGCATGCCTTAGTAAGGAACATCTACACACATGTACAGCGCATATATAACGGTACACAATAATAACTTACGGGTTCTGAAAACAACATCCGCTTACGTATTTCCCTTCAAACTCTGATATTTTTTAATTTACAAAATAATAATGTTTCCATGTGGGTATTTTATGTGTCCTTAGTTTTAGTTACCCCACAAACATCCCTTTGTTACATAGATTTAAATCTTTACACTCCTAAAATTTTCCCCTTTTCTATCACATGTTCTTCTCTTCTCCCTAAGGACATTTCCCTCCCATCATCCATTCCCCCAACCTGTTCTAGCTTCCTGGCCTTTACAGGCACCATGTGTTAAACACAAATCTAAAACTTTGAAGGTAGGATGTGAATATGAAAGAATGTCTGAATATGCAGCATTTGTGTTTCAGGGTCTGGGCTGCCTAAGTGTATCTCCCAGTTCCACCTATTCCTCTGTAAATCTCAAAGCTCCATTTTTCTTTACAAAAGAATAAAACGCCAGTGTGTGAATGTGCATTTTCAGAGTCCATCAGTTGATGATTTAGGCTGACTCCATTTTGAAGCTGTAGTGAGTAGAGCAGTCGTGAGCGCGCTCTGTGAGTCTAGTGTAAGGGCAGGAGCAGAAGAGCTGAGTTGGGCGATAGTCCTGTTTGGAACTTTTTGAGAACCCTCCGCACTGATTTCCATAGTGGCTGCACTGGCTTATACTCCAGCCAGCAGTGAATAAATGTTACTCATTCCCTATGATTTCATCAGCATTTGCCATCATTTACGTTCTTATAACCATTCTGACTGGCATAAGATGGAATCTCAAAATCTTTTTAAATTACTTTTTCCTAATGGTTAGAATGTTGAACAATTTTTTAGCCGTTTGTATTTCTTTGTTCAATAGGTTCAATTCTGTAACCCATATTTTATTGGTTTGCTTGTTTAGTTTTTCACTTATTTGTGTTTTCTAGATGTTAATTTTGTTTAATTTCCTTTCTATGTTTTAAAGTTTTCATTATAGAAGTCTTTCACTTCCTTGGTTTTGTCTATTCTAGGGTATTGTATAGTTTGTGAATGGAAGTGTGCCCTTTTGTTTGCTTCTCAATATGTTTATTGATGTGGGATTCCCCTCTGTATGCTGTGAATACCATTGGTTAATAAAGAAGCTGCTTTGAGCCTATTGCAATGCAGAATAGGGCAAGACAGGAATTCCAAGCAGAGAGAGGAGGTGAGAGTCGGTGGAGTCAGAAATCCATGTAGCCACTGGAGGAGAAAGATGCCAGCACACTGGTACCAGTAAAACATGAGCCTTGTGGTAAAATATAAAATAATAGAAATGGGTTAATTTAAGATGTANTGGGATTCCCCTCTGTATGCTGTGAATACCATTGGTTAATAAAGAAGCTGCTTTGAGCCTATTGCAATGCAGAATAGGGCAAGACAGGAATTCCAAGCAGAGAGAGGAGGTGAGAGTCGGTGGAGTCAGAAATCCATGTAGCCACTGGAGGAGAAAGATGCCAGCACACTGGTACCAGTAAAACATGAGCCTTGTGGTAAAATATAAAATAATAGAAATGGGTTAATTTAAGATGTACAAGTTAGCTAGCAATGCACTTAAGTGATTGGCTAAGCAGTGTTTTATTTTATACAGTTTCTGTGTGATTATTTCGGGTCTGGACAAATGGGAAACAAATGAGTGGCCTCTGCTAACAGTTTATCATTGGACAGCAGATGATTTTTACTTGTTAATGTTTATTCTGCCACTTTGCTGAAAATATTTATCAGCTCTGCGTGTTTTGTGGTAGAGCATTTAGAGTCTTTTAGGTAAAGAGTTATGTCTTCTGTAAATAAGGATTTTTTTTGCCTTTTTGTATCCCTCTTGTTTCCTTGTCTTACTGCTCTTGTTAAGACTTCAAACACTGTACTAAACAGGTGTCTTCTTCCTGAGTGGCAATGCTTTAAGTTTCCATTTCTCACTGCAGATTTCTTACACATAGCCTTTATTATGCTGAGATACTGTCCCTCCTTTCCTAGTCTCTTCAGGGTTTTTATTGTGAAATGATCTTTACTATATCTATTGAAACACGACCATGTGACCTCTTATCATGAATCTATGTGATATATTACATTGATTGATTTGTATATGTTTATCCCTTGCATCTCTAGGATGAAACAGACTTGATCATAACAAATGTTCTTTTTGATTGTTCTTGAGTGCCACTTGCTAGTGCTTTATTGAGAACCTTTTCATCTCTGTTCATCAAGAATATTGATCTGTAATTTTCCTCTGCTGCTTCATCTGGGTTGGTAACAGAAATGCTGGCTTTGCAAAGTGACGTTGAAAGCATTCCTTCCTTTTTTTACTTCACTGAATAATTTGACGATTGAAATTAGTTATTCTTTAAAGCCTGGTCGTTCTGATTCTGCACTTTTTTTTAATTACCACTTCAGTCTTGATGCTCATTATAGATCTGTTTAAATTCTTTATTTCATTTTGGTTTAACTTTGGTAAGTCACACACATCTAGAAATTCATCTTTTTCTTTTCAATTACCCAACTTAGTAGAATATAAGTTTTTAAGGTATGTCCTCATGATTTTATGAACTTTCTATCTGTTGTAATGTTTCCCTTTTGTCCCTAACTTTATTAATTTGTCTTTTCTCCCTTTCTTTTAGTTAGTTTTAAGAGTATGCCAACTTTGTTCATCTTTTCAGAAAACCAACTTGTTTCATGTACATGCGCTTCTGTGGGTACACATGGAGGTGTGTGGTGTGTGCTCTAATGTGTGCAGATACATAAAAGAGTGTGTGTAAAGATCAGAGATTAATGTCAGTGTTGGGGCAGAGTCTCTCACTTAGCCTAGAACTTGCTGTCTTGGATAAAATGACTTGCCAACCTCCCTCTAAACCTAGTCTCCACTTTCCCAGTACTGAGACTGCAAATGCTACCACTTTAAACTTTTTATTTGGCTTCTAGGGACCAAACTCGGGTCTTCATGCTTGCACAGCAAACATTATCTTCCTCGGCCTCTCCTTTTTCTCTTTTTCATAATGCTTCTGTCATTATCCCCTCCCCTCACACTAGAATGTTAAGTTCCACAGTGCATAAATCTTTATTTGATCTTTTCATTGTTGTATGTTGAACAGTTAGAACAATACCTGGCACAGAAGAGCCATCAGTAAAACTTGTATGAATAAATGGATCTCTATATGTGATAATTTTCTTTAACATGACTGTCAGCTTTTAACCATCAGTTGAAGTTAGTAATTCGTACATTATAATTGTCTGAATTATCTCTACCTAGGTGTGTGGCACCTAGATGTGAGTGAAATGTGTGATCATGAATTAATTAGTGTAATTTAAATTTTGCTGCAATGGCTGGAAAGATGGGTCAGTGATTAAGAACACTGCCTGCTCTTCCAAAGGTCCTGAGTTCAATTCCCAGCAGCCACATGGTGGCACACAACCGTCTGTAATGAGATCTGGTGCCCTCTTCTGGCCTGCAGGCATGCATACAGGCAGAACAATGTATACTTAATAAATAAATCTTTTTTTAAAAAAAATTGCTCCAAAAAATAACGCCTTTTGAGAGTTGACTGGTGTGATCACTGCAGCATGAGATGCTTTATGAATATTTTTTATGTTCTACATTTTTAATTTAGCAGGTATTTATTACTTAAGTGGCTGGATACTTAGTTCTGTTGATGAGAGCCTAGTTAAGATCATGAGCTTGGCTTTGTAAAGACATGTTCACATGTTTGGGTGGTTATTTATTAATACTTGTTGTCTCCTTGAGTAACTTTGAAACATTCTCTGCCATGTTTGTTCCCATAGCTACTGAGTGTTAAAAGTAATAGTAAACCCTAAAAATATAACAGTGCAAGAGTAAGTAGTATTCCATAATTGCTAGTTCTGTTACTATGTTGTTATTATAAACATAGCCCTGATGTCCAGTACAGTGTACTCAGAGAAACAGGCACATTGATTATTGGTTAAAATGTAACTAAAATCATTGTAATGAAGATGTTGACATTGCGCCATGAACTTTCCTACCTCAAACCTCAACTTTGGGCTAGATTTCATTTGAGCATTTGAAGGAGGATTATTATATGTAAAAGCAAACAGCTTTGCATACACATTTAGCTTAAAAATTCAAAAGTACACTTGATCTCTTTGGAAAGTGAGACGATACAGATATCAGTGGTAGAGAGGTAGAGAGGTAGGTGTGGGACGCAGTATCCTTGTCAAATGGAAGGCGCTGTAGTTCAGAGCCTGATGTGAAATAGCTCCTCAACTTACATTTCAGGAGAATTCTCACAGCCACGTAGTAAGAGAAATGATAGATTGGGCAGCTTGTATTTTAAGATTTTAGTGAAGCTTACTTTTTTCTCTTTTGAAGAGTGCTAGAAGATCCCGGGTGTCTCTAATCTTTAAGAAATAAAGGAAGAATGTCAGTTTTTCAGAATCACTGTATTACTCTTTGGGATTTTTTTTCTTTCTTTGTTTATGGTCATTACCAGCAGGCATCATATTAGATAAGTGTTTTCAATTTGGAACCTTTAAGGAAAACTTAATAGAGTATAGGTAGATTATTATATTTTACAGTATATGTACACGTCCACAGTCTTGAATAGTACTAACTAGGGAAATCTTTCCTTTTACCAAATTACCTACGTATTTATCCTTGCTTATTTTTCTTAGAATGCACAAACTTGTGAAACCTTCCACTGAGAAGAAATATGTAGATCTTACTGTGTCATTTGCGCCAGACTCTGATGGAGATGAAGATTTGCCAGGACCTCCAGTAAGATACTACTTCACTCATGACACGGATGAATAGAAGCTCTGTCGGAGTTACTCCAGGACTACTGTATTTTGGAAAGTATACTTAATTCAGAAGCTAAAATAATCAGCTCAATACTGTGGATTTCTTTTGCCTTAATTTAAGGGAAACATCAGCAGGAAACGTGTCTACACTAAGAATTACAAAACATTTTGGAGCATAGTACACATCTGTTGCTTCGTGTGGCTATGATCACAGTAACTTTGAACTGGAATACCATTTTCTAATGCTTACAAGTTTGTATATTAAGCCCTGTGTATGAAAAGGAACAAAGAAAGCATTTATCTATGACCAGAAGAAATAAAGATGAAGAAATAGAAAGTAGTGAATCCCAGCCATTAAAAAAGCTAAATCCTGTTTTAAGGCTCTTTTTTCTTTTTTTTTGGTGTTTGATACCCATTTTCCAATATGAATAGTGTGCTACTGTACCTCTGGCATAATTAGGCTTTGAAAATTCCATAGCTCTGAAGGGGGCGGGATGGTAGAGACGGATGAAGAGTGGAGATTACAGTTGTGTGGGTGCAGTTAGTGTCCTGTTACCTCTGCCCACAGTCTGTGATGTTACTTCCTCCCGTACATCAAGCATTTTGCTGATGTGGTCGGTGTTATGAGCCATGAGGTGATGGCGTGTTAACATGGACTAAATGTTAACAGTATTATATGCACTCTACAACTGTCAGAAAATCCATGAATGTGAGCAGATAAATATGGCTAATAATTTGATTGTTAATATGCCTTTATTTTATCTGGAACTCTAAACTAGTCAGAGTATTTAAGACTGAAATTTTTATAAAGGGAATATCCTTAGAAATAGATGGATATAAAATTAATGCTAGTAGAGTTGTCTTTTTTTTCCTTCCATCAATATAATGGAGAAAAAAAAGTTTTTTTTTTAAGGAAGCATGTCATTTTACTCTTCATTCCCAAAAGGGGAATTGACAAAGAGAGAGAAATTATATTTTTTTCCAGTTTTTCTTCATTGAGAGAAATGCTCTATTTCCTAATATGAACAATTGCAATTAATAATATGATTGAGTTCATTAAAAGGTACAAACAGAACTTGGCTGTAAAATCAGTGAAAACAGCAAGTGACTCTTTTTTACAAGGGTTATCATGCATTCTAAACAGCAAGTGCTTACAGCCTCCGAAAGTCACTTGCCTGGAGCCCCTGCTCTTAGAGTTCAGACCACTAGTAGCTACTTTGATGGATTCAAATTTAGGTTACATCGGTATTACTCCAACTACCAGCATCTCTTTACCCCTTGTACTTATTTTCCTTTTACAGATAATTTAAAATCCTGTGTCAACCCAGCTTTGCTCTCCTCTTATGACGGATCAATTGGGAAATGAGTGAGTTTGTGTAATAAGACATTCTGTTCATTGAGCGATGGAGAAGAGTGGCAGGGTCCATCTTAAATGGCTGCATCTGAAATAAATACTGTTTTGTCATGATCTGTGCTCTTTCCTTGTGCATATTCCTAGTATAATCTTCAAAATTAGTGTCATATAAAATTGATACAGGAATATCAAAGGCTCTGGCTTAGAACTTAAAAGGTTAGGAATAATAAAAGGAGCTTTTTAAAAAAAATGCCCCAAGATTATTGTTACTGTAATATAGCTGTTGAATACTAGTGTGCAAACTTGAGGACAAAAAAACAAAAAATTATGCTACTCCATTCAGTTACATGCATGCATGCATACATACGTACATGCATACATATCCTAAAACTAAGTCTAGGAAATTTTAGAATATTGTCATAAACCATGTTCTGTGGTTCATTGCAAAGAATTTAATTACATATCTTATTCTGTAATTAGTACTGCTTCTATGTTTCCTCATTTCTGTGCTTTGCAAGCAGACTAGTTTTGGGCATATAAGTCAAAGGGACAGAGTGTGCTTAACAAGCTCAAAGCCCTAACTTTATTTTATTTTATTTTAAGCCCTAACTTTAATCACCAGGAACAAAAGTAAATAAGAAAGCCAGGCAGAAATAGACGCCATGAGAAAGGGTTTCAAAGTCGGTTCCTTATAGGATTTGAAGTATTGATATTACACATTGTTCCAAAAGTAGAACTTGATAAAACAAATATATCATTTTTATAGTTTATCTTTCATGCACATTGTTGGAACAGCGTCAGAGTACAAAACTACAGTCATAGCTAGGATTGTGTGTAGCTCTACCACAGAGTACATGCCTAGCATACACAAGACTCTGGGTCTGAGTCCGAACTCAGAAACAGAAATCAGAAAGTTTAGATCTAGGGAGTCAGATACAGAATCAGCAGGTCATGTGTGTGCTTTTCTCTTGCTGTATCTCGAAAGCTTGTTTGTGTTTGTGGGTGTAGATTATGTATGGCTATGCTCCGTATGTGTGCAGTGTTCATGAAGCCAGAAAGGGCATGGATCCCCTGAGACGAGTTAAGACAGTTGTGACCTGCCAGGTTGTCTGGAAGGGTAGCCAGTTATCTTAACACTGAGCCATTCCTCCATCTGCAAAGGCTTCTTGTCATAATTGAGAAATGCCTGTTAAAAGTATATAAAATGTGAATATACAGTTTAAGGAATAATTTTAAAATATTTAACCAATATTGAAATTAATAGATCACTGATATCAGAAACCTTCCTAATCCCTCCCCAGTCACAGATATCTTAAACCCCTGGTAGTTAATCTTGTCCTATTTTTTGTATTAGCTGTTTCCTTGTTCTTGTGGTATTACCCCCTCTGTGTGTAAATCTCAACAGAGCAGTGTAGTTCTGTCTGCTTCTGAGCCGTATGTAAAGAATCGTTGCATTTTTCTATGTCTTTCATTTGCTGTGGCTTATCCATGCTCATTGAAGCCATATTTACCATTGCTGTATAGTTTACCTTTGCATTAATATACCAGTTTATGTTGCATTGACTGTGAATGATAAAGATGTATTTAGTTCAGAATAAGTACAGTTCTATACTAAATGTATTTTGTTTGTCTTCCAGTGCAAATAAGATGGCTAGGATCAAACTTGCTTGATTGTAGATACTTTTTAATATTTTAGTTTTGAAAGTAAAACCTAATTACATCATTTTCCCCTTCCATTTCATCCTTCCAACCCTTCCCATGCACCATCCCCTTGCTCTAACACTCGCTTTCTCCACAGTAAGGTCAGTTCGGGTGGGTTTTGTTTTTGTGTTTTGACAATGGTGGATATGCAATGGTATTTCATTGACCGTTTCCTCTGTTCTCTTATTATGGGGGTAGCAGGGTAGGTCCCTTTTACATGTGGCCATTTCCAACACAAAGTGTGTTGTCAGGTATGCTACATATCTTACTTTTGTGTTGGCAGTGTTTTTCCTCATTGGTACATGAAAGATCTTTATAAACCCTGTTTTTATTGTCTTGTATAGTTTTAAATATCTTCTGTTCTGTAGCTAAAGGTTAGACACCTCACAGGACTAGTCTTTCGTTTCACATACCTCGTTGCCAGCCTAGGGGCTTTCCTAAGGTCCCCCCCTTGTCTCCTAAGATCCCCCTCTTGTCTCCTAAGATCCCCCTCTTGTCTCCTAAGCACTTTAGTTTTGCCTTTCAGGATTAAGTTGTAATTCCTGAGGAGTTGATTCTGAACGTCATGGCTAATGCTAGATCAATAGTATTTATGTAAAGTTTGTTTTCCTTTTTTTCCTTGGTTCTGCCAAGGTAGTATTGCATTAGAAAATGTGTATGTCTCCTACTGAACCTTCATTTCTTTCCTTTTATGTCCTAATGGTAATATACTGTCTCCATCAATGTAGCTGATAATATGTTTATATTTGACAAAATTCATCATTCAAACTATTTCTGTTAAAATGTCTTGATTATTCTTAACCCTTTGATTTTTCTTTCTCAGATTTCTTCATAAACTTACAAACTGGTCACTCGGGCAGTTTTCACTTTTCTTCCCCCCCAAAAAATCTTAATCTCTCATTTATGTGTGATATGTTTCCACGTATGTGCACACCTTGTGTTTATGTATACCATGTACACATATATGCAGTCTGTGTGTATGCAGGTGCCTGTAGAGGCCAGGAGGCAGCAGATCCCCTAGATCTGGAGTTAGAACATTTGTGAGATACTGTGAGTGAGACCCTGTCCTCCCCAAGAACAGCAAATACCCTTACCCCTGAGCCATGGCTCCAGCCCAGACCATGTAGTCTGCCTAATTAAATAATCTAAAGCCTTCCTCTGTCTGTTATCTGACTTTTGTTTCTTCTGTTCTTTCTCTGTACCCAGTATCCTTTTAATGCTTGCCAGTATTTTACTTGAAATTGTGAAGAAATTACTTAATAGAATAATATTTTCATTCTTCAAAGACACGTTTTTGCTTCTGCCTGGGGACTTGTAACCTAAAATCACCTTCATGGAATTTCGGGCTCTCAGATTTCTTAGCCATACTAGTGTGATTCAAGGTAGAACTTTTGACTACTATTCTCTTATTTCTTGTCTGCCCTTAACCTTAAAGTTCATCTCTTCCAAGTTCCAAATGTGGTTTGAAGTTACCAGGGTCCTCACCTCTTGACTGGTCCTAAAAATCAGATCTTTTTTTTCTTAACCAAGATCTAGATGAACTTAAACGCAAAATATAAAGATTACTGCAAAAACCATATGTTTGGAAAATATTGATGATTTAAAAACTCGAGTTTAAAAAATCCTAATGAGCCAGAATCATTGAGCTGCAACACTGCCACCCTAACCCACATTTGGCTCAAGTTCCAGTGGGCCCCTAAAGAGCTCACGTCTGGAACAGAGTCCCAAGTTTCTGTACTGTTATTTTTAGCTGAGGCTTTGAAAGGCAATTAGGTTAAAGGAGGTCAGCCATAGCACCAATAACCACAAAGGTGGACGTAACCTGACTGAAAATGATTTTTCTGGCTCACTCTAGAGGTCCAGGCCAGACTGAGACCCAGGAAGAAGTCCTACACAAATTTTCAGTGCTGTACATTTGGGCTTCCAGTGTCCATACCCATGAATAAAATAGTTTCACTCCTTTAACATCAAAAAAAATTAATGAAAATTTAAAAGATTTTTTTAATCCTTAAATTTATTTGAGACTTACTTTGTGGCCCAGGATATAATTTTTATGAATTTGGAACTAGTACATTGTGTAGTCATTAGGGGCTGTGTGCTGTACATATCAGAGTCATCAAATCTTTTAATATTAAAGTATATCCTTATGTGTTTTTAATAAACTATAATGTGAATTATTATGAGTTATACTAAAAGTCACCTATTTATTTGCTTTTTTCTGCCAGTGTTGTGTTTCTGTTTTATATATCATGAGGCAACATTAGTAAGTTCATGTGTGGTGGTTTGAGTAAGAATGGCCCCCATAGGTTTATATATTTGAATATTTACTCAACTAGGAAATGGAACTTGAATTTGAAAGGATTAGAAGGATTGTGAGTTGTGACCTTGGAGGAATTGTCACACTGGAGTTGGGCTTTGAAGTTTCAAATCCTGTGCCAGCCCTTGTGTGTGCGCACGGCTTCAGATCAGAAAGTAGCTCTTAACTATTTCTCCAGGGCTGTGCCTGCCCCCATGCTCCCACCCAATGAGAATAGTAGACTACTGAAACTGTAAGCAAGGCCCCAATAAAATGCTTCCTTTCATAAAGTTGCTTCAGTCATGGTGTCTCTTCACAGCAATCAGACAGTGACTAGGACTGTAAATTTGGCTTGTTATATTTTCCCGCTGAATTGTATTTTATCAATGTGAGTTATCTTTGTGCCTTAAAGTCTTATCTCTAGCCATCTTTTATTTTTTTCCATCCATTTCCTTTGACCCTTTACATATTCTAATTTTTAGACATTTGCCTAGTATATACCACAATTGTTTGGATTTGGTGGTCAGGAGGTGTTGATCATCTTGTCCCGCAGTTGCTCTTCCAGCAGCTGTTACTGTTTGACAGGCTGTAGTTTTTCTCTGCCATCCTACAGAGCGTATCTCCCCAGCATCTATAATGTTTTCACCTTCCTTTTTACAGTTGGGTTTTATGTGGACATTTCCATTCTCCTCTAAATCTGTTTACTGATTGTATGTTAAATTTTTTATTAAAATCATAGTTTCTGTTTTCTTAAAGGATAAGCACTGTTTTCTCTTGACTAGAGTTTTTTTTACTATATTAAATTCTGTCTGTTTGCACAAAATAAAACTAACTTCAGTCACTACCTTAATGATTACGACTACATATTCCCAAACAGCAATATTTCCACAACCAAATAACTCATGTACAACGTTGCCACTCCCAGCCCTGAATCAACCATGGTTGGGTCAAAGCACCTTTACTCTCTCTCATTCTGCTGCATACTGTTTCCCTTGCAAAACTCACTCTTAGAATCCAGTTTGTGAAGAAAACCAGAGTAACCCATGTGAAAAATTGAGGTTGTCAACAGCCTCAGGTATCAGACTTGAGTAAACAAACTTTTTAAATGATTGGGGGCCTAGACTTTATGGGCCAGGGACTAGTCATTCTTTCCTGTGTTGACCTGCCAGATTCATGAACATACAGTTGTCAGTTTTAGACTTCTTTATACAGGTATCAACTTTGTTTCTCCCACTTATATTTCATCACACAGTTCTTTTGCATATTTTAGTTCAGTTGTATACTACAGTGTCTGAATTCTATAATAGTCAATGCTTGTATTTTCATACACCTATATAACTTTCTTTTATCTTTTTCATACCGTTAACACGTTGGAAGTATTCTGAGCTGGAGAGATGGCTCAGCAGCATTGGGGAATATTTTCAGGTGTGTGATTTTTATGCTACATTTGTTTAACTCTTGGTAGTTGTTACTGTGCCTGTCTAAAACACCTGATGGTTCTAATAAAGAGATGAGCAGCCAATAGTGAGGCAGGAGCAAGGATAGGCAGGACTGGCAGGCAGAGAGTATAAATAGAAGAACTCTTGGGAGAGAGAGGTAGAGGAACAAGAGAACATGGTGAGGAGGATGTCAGGGGCCAGCCACACAGCCACTCGTGGAGTAAGAAGGAAAGAAATTATGCAGATAAAAGCCCAGAGGCAAAAGGTAGTCGGGATAATTTTAAGCTGGCAAGAAACAAGTCAAGCTAAGGCTGGGCATTCATAACTAAAAAAAAATAAGCCTCCGTGTGTTATTTGGGAGCTGGGTGGTGGGTACCCCAAAAAGTCAAAAGAGTAAAACATCACACAATATGCATGTACAGTATTAAATTTGAAAGTGGTGTTTATTTTATCATCCTTTAATGATATACAGCTTAGTTTTGGACTAGTAGAATGATAGCTTCAAGGAAAAACATACAAATGAATTGCATTTAGTTCCATGAACATAATATGCGGCATATAGCATTCCTACCAGGTGGACATTTCCTAGTTCATTTCATGTCTGTGGCCTCCAACCAGATAATTTAAAAGACTTAACATTTGATTCATTTGTCCAATCAGATTTTACCAAAAACCTAGTTAGGGTTTAGAAGATAATGTAGGATTTTGGGGAACTAGATAATTTGCAATGCAAATTGTCTATGTGAAATATATTTAAATGAAGCCAAGGAGGAACAAAAACCTGGCTTACAAAGTAATTTTTCCCCACTTAGTACAGAGAAATGCATGTGTCAAGTTGCTCTACAGATAGCTGGTGGTAGCCAGTAAATTGATTTCCTACTGATAAAACAATGAAATTACATATGCTACATTATTCTTGTTCCCAAACAAGTGATTTAGGGTCCAAGATAACTGTCTTTAAAAGTGAAAGTCTTCCTTTTGAGAACAATAAATACCAACACCTATGGAGGCAGTTTTCATGTTATTGTATGCCTTGTGTGGATTTTTCTTCAGCTTGTCACTTTTCTGTGTTGGGCTCTTGACCTGGAAATTATGGGTGGAAAGTCTTGATTAGGTAATGAAGCGATTCTGTAGGACCAAGTTTTTCTCTACTCAGTAGGAGTTGTTTTTCTTGCTTGTTCCCAAAACACTGGTGGTGTTATTACTTTTACATAATTAGATGCAGAATATCCAGATTTCTTTTAATATTTTTGTACCCTGGACCTCAAATATCATGTATTTTATTATACTTAAGCTTAATGTTCTGTATACCTTTTATGCTATATTTTGAAATGACTTTTAAGCTAGTAATTTCTGACATTGGGAAGAATAAATTGAGAGAATATCTCTTGACTATTCTATTTCTATTGCTGCTCTTGCCTCTTGATATCAGAGAGAAAGCTGGACACTAACACATTGTAGCAAGGGTCAAAGACAATTCCAAGTTCTTTTCATTAGTATGCTATGTAAACACACCAGCCAGTTCCACAGCTGCAGATCCCTGGACCGTTAAGTACGGCTAGACTCAAGATTAGACATTAGATTAAGTGTTCTGGCAATTCACATTGTGCCTCCACAAGCAAGTCTACGTCCCAGAAACAATCACCAGATTCCACAAAGTTTTCTTAATATGCAGCTTTTGAGGGGTTGGCCATGGTTTTTCTCAGGAAGTCCTATTTTCCTTCTCTTTCTACTTTTAAAAATATAAATATGGTCCACTTCAGAAGCTTTTCTGATTTGAAAAGGCTGCCTGGGCATCTGTAATTCACTTGTTCTCCCTATTAGTCAATAACTCTGATAACAAAGGAACCAGATGCAAGGGGGTTGAGTAATACTCTTGATCACAAAGCAAACCAAACCAGTTCAATCACATAGTGATAATAAGCTGATTGATTGTCTGTTTTTCAAAATCATTTGATGTAATTTAAGTCAGCAGTCCATTTTCAATTATTTTTTTTCTATTGCCTATTTTCTTCTTCCCTGGTCCTAACACCCCAAAGAAAATCCTTTCTGTCCATAGAAACTGAGAACTGAGGGAGGGGATTTGCTTTTGAATGTTCGTTTTGCTTTTTTTTTTTCTCTAACTTCTTTGAAGAGACACAGCCCCTAGCTCGCAGGACAGCCCTGGCTAAGCTCTCAGGCCACTTCTTTTACCTAGACGGAACAGTGGTCCTTAGGACAGTTAGAGACATCCCAGAGGTAAGAATTGGGAAAGAGCGCCACCCAGTGTTGTATCGGCCACGCACAGATTCCAGGCTTACCAAGAGCTCCTCTTGTACAAAGATCCCAAGGTTGGGTTCGGTTGTTCTAGACAGAAATTTTTATTTTATAAAGATTCAAGTAATGTTGGAATTAAAAAATACAGCTAAATGTAAGTAGCAAAGTCAGAAACATACTTTTGAATTTGCATTGTATTAGTTAAAGTAGGAGGCCAGGTTCTGGATGCTTTTCTACATGGGAAAAATTTTTTTTTTATATTTTAGTGGGTTTTTTGGGGGGATGTCCCTCCAATTCCTGTGTGCCTCTCCCTAGTTCAAGATTTTTTTTCTTTAATATTGTTACATGTATATGCATATGTATATGTGTGCATACTGATATGACTTACTGAGTTCATTAACCTTTGCTAGTATGTACATGTGTCCAGGACTGAACACTTAGGACTGGACAACATATGTGAAAGCTTCTCCATGGAGGACACTGATTCTCCCTCTCTGTGTGGTCCTTGATCACCTGTAGCTCTTCATTCCAGGCTAGTACAGGGATATGCTAATAAAAAAACATGGTAATGGCACAAAAATGTGCAGACTAATGGAACAAAACAGAAGGTCCAAACATGAGTGTGCTTAACTATAGCCATCTGATCGATACTTGACAACAATGCCGAAAACTCAGGAGAAAAGACAGTGTCTTCAATAAATGGTGCTGGAAAACAGGATCTCCACATGTAAGAGAATGAATCCTATTCCCCAGATACTTGGTTAGTCATGCCGTTGTTGCTTAGGTCACTATAGTTAGGAAACAAACTAAATCTCCCTTAGCTGACAATGTGGTGTGTCAAAGGCTCTGAGATCTAAGCTGCAGTATGGACCATTGCCCTAGAACAACATCTTGAGATGTACAAACCTAAAGCAGCATAACTAATGTTGGAGACTTGGAGCTTCTTCCCACAGCAGACAGCTGCTCCACCCTAGCCAGAATAATTGCCTACTTAAAGAAAGTAAGTGCTGCAGAGACTTTAGAAGGACTCAAAGACTCCTGACAATAATATTCAAATTGCCTAAATGGAACCTAAAATTAATTGGTAGAAAGTCAGAAAATTGATCCGGGCATGGTGATGCATGCTGTTAATGTAAAGTGAAGACCATACCAAGGTTGTCATCGGTTGAATGTATGAATGGTCTCAGATTCCCTCGCGTCTCCTTCACAAAATAGTCAACGACGCTGAAAAGGTTTGGGAGTGTTACCTGTGTGAAAGAAAGGGAGAGATGGCTCAGCGCCCAGCTAAAGAGAAACGAGATGCTCGCCTGTACTCTAGTGGGAATTGATGCCTATCTCCTGACCTTCAGGTAGACAGCAAACTTCAGTGACTTGTTGGACAGCAGTGATTCTCTTGGCCGTGTCTGCTTCACCCTTTGAGGACTGTGTGGCCATTCTTTGGTGAGGAAATACTCTGAGCATTGGGTACAGTCTGGTGAACAACATTTAAATACTTTGCCTTCTCACAGTTAAAATGGAAAAGTGACTCATTTTAGGCCAATTTAATTCCTTCCTAAAATTGGGATTTCAGTAGGCAAACAAGAAAAAACATGGCCACTCCATAACCAAATGTTTCCTAGTCCCTAAAATTTGCTAGCCTCTAAAATGGTTATAAGAAGAATCTTCTATAGACTGATACTATATTTTCTTAAATTGGGCACAATAGGTTTCCTCTACTAGAAACCCCAGTGAATTTTTAAGCATTTTAATCCTTTCTTGTAACAAGGGTCTGTGTGTCACTAAAATATCTCTACCCTATAACTCAATACTTTTATACAAGTGAAATCTGGTTAAACCTGAATATCCCAAATAATCTTGAAGTAAAATAAGTCATTAAAATGCAACCTGGAAGCTGGGCGGTCGTGGCGCACACCTTTAATCCCAGCATTTGGGAGGCAGAGGCAGGCGGATCTTTG
>LOJH01005313.1:46366-65985 GCA_001685095.1 Ellobius talpinus | reverse complement strand
GACTTCCCACAGGGCAGGGAACCCTGACTGCTCTTTGGACTGGAGACGGAGGGGAAGGGGGAGCGGGGGGGGGATGGGGAGGGAAATGGGAGGAGGGGAGGAGGTGGAAATTTTTTATTGAAAAAAAAAGATAATGACACACTGGACCAGGTTCTGACTCTTTTGCTACAGATGTGGAAGGCATATTGAAAGGATAGGAACAGCTGTAGGTGACTCCAGGTCAGTTACAAGCAGCTAGGGGCTTCTGCATACTAAATATATTTTTGTTACTATTTTTTTGTATAAGCTACTTCAAAATCATTTTTTATATGTCTAAAGAATTTTTAGCTAGTAAGTTAACTTACTAACCATTTCCATGACCACAAAGGGCCCCTTCATGAACATATTAAAGCCTTGGCACTATGGGATATAACCCGTCAGGATTCCAGCCTCTGCAGCTGTGCAAAGACTAAGGTCCTAGTGGAGAGCTCAGAGAAGCCCACAGCTGTTCTCCCTGGGACCTGGGTTTGCTGCCAGATGCCTCCCTGTAGGAGTTCTAACCAATAGGGCTCAGGGCATAGAGGTCTAGGGTAGGCAATGTGGGAAGGCAATCACTTCCAGGTGATCAGAGACAAGGGCTGTGGGAACGGAGAGGGCTTGTGGGGAAAGGTGACTTCCCCAGCCAATCTGGGCCCTACTCAGGCTCCAGTGCTCCTCATCGGTCTCTCTGCCCCAGGACACCATTGTCTTCTCTTCCCCCTGCAGCCAACTGCTGCTGCCAAGGCCTTCCTCACTCTCATTGCATGTAGACATAGATTCACAACGTGTTCCTTTTGCGTTTGGCCTTGTAATCAATTTGGTGACAAAGCAAATGGGTTTAGAGCGTCTCATGCTTCCTTCCCTTTTCTTACGCATCTGTCTGACGTGGAAAGAAAGGCAAGATTCTCAGTTCTGTCCGATCACTAGACCTTTGGTGCAACCATGCAGAGTGACTTCAGCCAGAGATCAAAGTAATGCTCAGAGCTGGACTTAATCGCAGGCTCTGGGACAGAGCAGCGTGGAAGAGTCCTTAGCAAAGAGCCCAGTGGGGTCACAGGAGGAGCTGATAGATAGAGGAAAGTCACAATATCATTTTCAGAGTTTCTTAGCACTCTCCAATCCTACTGAGTTTATGATAATGAAACACGTATTCAATATCTTCCTAAATCCAGTTACTAAGTTTACTTATTTGATTTACTTATTTTTATTATCAATAACAGCGTACATGCCCCAAACTCCATATAGACCATGAGTTATAAGGAATCAGCACCTCACTAATTTATGGTGTTGACAGCCTATAATATCCATCTCTAGGTTCCTTCTTAGCCACCTTTCCTCCTCTTTCACAGACACACACATCACTAATTCTAAGGCCATTTGCTAGCTGCCCAAAATAATCCCATTACTCTCCAAATGAATCATTTCATTTGTGTTTGAACTCTGCATCACTGGGGAATGCTTGGTCTTGTCCCCCAGTGCACTGGTTTTCTTCTTTTGGTGATGCTTGCGCTTGCTCCCCAGTGCGCTGGTTTCCTTCTTCTGACGATGCTTGCACTTGTTCTCCAGTGTGCTGGTTTCCTTCTTCTGACAATGATGCTTGCGCTTGCTCCCCAGTGCACTGGTTTCCTTCTTCTGACAATGATGCTTGCGCTTGCTCCCCAGTGCGCTGGTTTCCTTCTTCTGACGATGCTTGCACTTGTTCTCCAGTGCTCTGGTTTCCTTCTGACAATGATGCTTGCGCTTGTTCCCCAGTGCGCTGGTTTCCTTCTTCTGACAATGATGCTTGCGCTTGTTCTCCAGTGCGCTGGTTTCCTTCTGACAATGATGCTTGCGCTTGTTCCCCAGTGCACTTGTTCTCCAGTGCGCTGGTTTCCTTTTGACAATGATGCTTGCGCTTGTTCTCCAGTGCGCTGGTTTTCTTCTTCTGATGATTCTTGCCTCTTGGCATTTTTATACTAACTTTCAGGATCATCTTAGTCAAGGCCTATAATTCTCATACTAAGTTTGAGGGAATATGTTGAAAGTATAAATCAATTTGGAAAGAACTGTCATTTTTATAAGACAGGGTTCTTATTTAAGTCTATTTAAATGTCTTGCAAAGCTGTACTTTTTGTTTTTTTGTTTTGTTTTGCTTTGTTTTGTATTTCCTCACAGACTTTGTGTGCTTTTCATTAGAAGCATTACCAGGCACTCTGGATGTTTAGATGCTATGGCAATTGCTATGTCTTTTAGGATTTATTTCACTTTTTGTTTGAGGCTGTTAAGGAATTTCATTGATCTTTTGGCTTTCTCTTGTTGTGGAAGCATCTGTGACCATCTCTGAGTGCCCCACATAAACAATCTTTTTGTAAACAATGCTGGCTTGTTTCTTGGCTTTCCAATCTTTGTACCATTTGCTTCCTTGTGCCCTTGTATCCTGCCTAGGCCCCTAAGGGATGCTGAAGGGTAATGGCTGGCCTTCCTCTTGCTTTTGATAATGAAGGGAAGTTCTCAACATTTAACTATGATGTGCACATAGTAATTTTTCATGTGTAATAGGGGTGGGATGGGAGCAGCCCTCTGTCCTGACTTCTCTAAGAGCTTTAGATCATGAAGGTTTTATTTTATCAGGTATATTTTTTGTGTTTGTTGAAATGGTTATATGGTTTTTCTGTTTCCAGTTCTTAATGTGAGAAGTTATATTCATGCTTTTAGAGTGTTACCAATTTAGTATTTAGAAGTTCAACTGGCTCACAATGATGTTTTATGTATTACCACATTCAGGTAGATAAAACATTGGATGGTGTCTTTGTATTTACAGTCATGAGAGAAATTAGCCTGTGATTTACCTTTTCATATCATTTCTGTTATTAAAATGAGGCATTGGCATATTTTCATATCATTCTGAAGTTTCCCAAAGAATAATAACTAAGCTTTAACAAAAGTACTTGAGTAATTTTTAAAAAACAAAACTGTTGTCTTAAGTAGAGCACTTGCCTGTGCACATGACTCAAGGAATATTAGATATTTAGAAGCTGTCTTCCTTTGGGAAAATTCAAATCATGTTCAAAATGTTTTCAGTTTGACAAATACCACTTATTTCATGAAAAAAACAGTATGTTCTTTCAAAAAATCTTTAAAGGAATGGGGTGACTTGGTTCTGATGGCTTCATCTTTGGATGAAACATTATTTTTTTAAAGATAACTGGATTAACAAGTTGCTCAATAGTCCATTTCAGTTTCTAAAAATGCCAGCATGGAGAAAATGTTTCTCATCATGAAGAACCCATGACACTAATAGTTGAAGTGTTGAGTCATTGCTTAAACAGTGTCTCATCTTGTCTAGACCGAATTTTCACTTTTGGAAGTAAAAGTCAAGTATTTAAAGTCACATTGTGTAAAATATACAATTTTAACTGAGTTTAAGTAGCTTTGGATCCATGTATATGTATGTTTATCTATACATATATGATACACTATATATGTATGTACATATATACATACATATATATGATAGATATGCATATAAGGATCTTTCTCTGTACTAACATATTCTCAAGAGTATTCATAAACCACCTAGAAGCTGGAATGGTGCAATTTCCCCAGCTGTGGCAACCTTGGGTCTCTAATTGTAAAAGCCATACATAGATTAGGCATGTGTTCTTGGAACATTGTTTCTACTAGGAATGACTGGAACATGCTTTCAATATCTCCTCTCAAGAGGCAGAGGCAGGTGAATCTCTGTGAGTTCGCAGCCAGCCTGGTCTACATAAAGAACTGCAGACCAGCTGGACGATGCTGTGACACCTGGTACAAACAAACAAGCAAACAAAACACCCAAGTCTCAGTCTTAGCACAGCTGGGAGCTTCTCTGTCTCTGCTCTTAGCAGCGTCAAGGTGCAATACTCCCCTCCACCCATCAATGGTGAGGTCCTTCTGGATGCAATGTGGTGGTCGGGTGTGTGAGAGTGGCAGATCACAGGAAAAGAAAGGAAGGAAGGAATGGAGAGAGTCAGGAAGGAGGAAAGAGAGAAGCTGAACTGAGGAGGACAAATTACACCCTTAGTTACCCATTTTCATGGGAACTGATCCACTTAGGGAGCCCTGTGCTAACTCCTCATGAAGACAATGCTATCATCAAGGCCTAGCCTCTTAAGGGTTGCACTGCTTCAATACTGGCTCATGGTGAGAAGCCTCAAGCGTGTGAACTTTTAGAAAACACACTCTAGCAAACCATAGCTAGTCTTGAGAAGAAGGTGTAGCAAACCATAGCTAGTCGTGAGAAGAAGGTGAGCTCAAGGATGAAGACAGAGATGACTGGAGAGTTGTATTGGGTAGGATAGTTATAAAAATATCATGGGGTGGGTGACTTTTGGGCGAAGCCTGAAGCCCTACGGATATCTGGGGGAAGATACACTTAGAAGAAGCAGAAAGTGCATAGCATTCTCCAGGCTTTTGCCCTTTCCCAGAAACAGTGGCCTGTGGGATAGGGGTGGGGTCCTGTTTGCTAAAGCAAAATAAGTAAGGAAAGACCTCAAATTACAAGGCAGGATCTGACACCCGTTGCCAAATCATCCAGGGGCTTGTGGATCAAGGGTAGGACTTCTGGGTTTATTCTGAGTGTGACAGGAAAACATTGGTAAGGTTGGACCATTAAGTCAGGCTGGGTATTCTACCTAGAGTAACCCGAGAAGAGATGAAGTTGAAGAGGAATAGAGGTGGAGCCCACTGCAGTCTTATAGAGAGAGACCAAGGGTCGGGGGAATGCAGGGAATGCAAGGTAAAATGGAGGCAGCTTGTTTCTTTTCCCCTCTGCCCTTTTAAAATTTATTTTTAAATTAGCATCTAAAGTAATGGATCTTATCATGGACTTATCTTAAGAGTGAAGGCAAATAGTATTTACAGAAGACCCAGATACAAGCTAGCAGACAGCCTCTGGCATCGTCGCTTTTGTGTAAATGCTCTGGATGAGCAGTGCTGGACTCCAGGCTGTCGTCTGGATGAGCAGTGCTGGACTCCAGGCTGTCGTCTGGATGAGCAGTGCTGGACTCCAGGCTGYCGTTTTTTGTAGTTAGACTTGCTTAAGTTTGATGATATATTTCTATGACCATGGGGTAACTCTGAGTGTTGATACTGAGGAAATTAGCCTGTAAGAAACGAACAAGAAAGAAGGCAGCAAAGAGAATCTATTAGCTAGTGGCCGGGTGCAGCAGATAGAAGCTTGCATACAGAACAGATCCAATAATGCTGAGTTCTCCTTGTGCCAACTCATTAAGTTGCCAAGAGAACGGCAATATTTGTCAGCAGTCTCAGTTGCCATGGTGCGCGGACACCAAATACTGCTTCTGTATCGATACCAAAGGCAAACCCATTGGATTTCAATAGTACTGATTGCCATTCATTTTCCCCTTCTAAAACAACAGGCGCATGTTGAAATAGGATCTTATTCAGTAATTAAATATGTGCTTTCATATAAATTGTTAAAGCAGCATGCTGTGCACACTTCTCATGACTGCTTTCAGTGTTCCTGTCCTCCTCATCTTTCCAGGGAAGTGGAGACATACACATTGGACCATTCCAGGAGACATGATCTAAAAGGGAGCAAGTGATGGTTAGCGCTTTTCTGTGACTCCTCCTGTGATCACGTCACCTAGGAGACAAATGTTTGAGCAAATGTGTTTCTAGAGCATTGCACTGCTAGTAGTTTCTACGTCAGCTTGAATATGTTCTTCCAAGGGATACACCCTAGTTTAGGCAACGGTAATACAGGTGACTGTAGATTTCATTTCATAAGCAAATGGAAAAGCTGGATCTCATTTTGCCTGGGATTTGACTGCCTGACACATGCTCAGTGAATTCTAGAGCAGCTACACAGCATCGCACCACACAGACACATTTGAACGCCACAGATATTTCCTATGGCCAATGTCAAGGTCTTCATTGATTTCTGTATTGAATGTGTTGGTAATTGTGCTGCATTTAATTGAGTGGATTTCCAATACATGATCTTAGTATACTCAGCCTGAGCCCTTGCTGAGTTCTGGCCCTTTGGAATGGGACTCATGTACATCTGAGTTTCTTTTTCTTTAACCTCTACTCACTTGGCTTTTAGAAACTGTTCCCATTCTTTCCTTGCTGTGTTTATGTTTGCACATGTGTGTGTGTGTATGTGTGTGTGTGGTTCATGTGCACACATGTGCATGTCTGTGTGGAGGCCAGAGGACAATCTGGGATATTATTTGTCAGGAGTCATTCACCTGCTTGAGACAGTCTCTCACTGGAGTGGAATTTGCCAGGTAGTCTTGGCTGGCTTGCTAGCGAGCCCTAGGGATAAGCCTGGCTCCACATCCCCAGCACCAGGATCACAAGAATGTGACACCATGCTCAACATTTTTTTTAAAGTGAGTCCTGGGTATTGACTTCAGGACCTTGTGCCTGCAAGGTCACTAACTACCTTACTCCCTGAGCCATCTGCTCAGCTCTGTCTCAGTCCCTTTACAAACTCCTTTCTCCCTTCAAGATGGCTTTTTCTCCAGGGTTTCACCCTCGGATCATTCTTTAGTCCTACCTTCTTATCTCTAGACCATGCTACTCCCAGTTTTGGTTTTAACCTATGGGCTGTCAAACTGACCTCTAGGCTAAATCAGTGCTATATGCTTTGATTCGCATGCCGTGGATGCTGCAGACACTGGAGGGTCTATGCTGCCTGCTCCGTTTACCCCTCAGCTACTTTCCTGCCCTGTGTGGTTGATAGCTCCCTCTTATCCATCCATCCACTCACAATCTTCCCTACAGCACAAAATCCTACTTCCCATTCTGGATGTATTTTATACTCTGTCTGCTTTCAGATAATTATCCCTATAGCTCACTCCTATGATTAGAGAGGCAACCAGTACAGGATGGTTTATAATGAAAGACAGGAAGATTTCCTTGCCTCATCCCTCCCTCACAACCCCCTTCTTTAACTCCCACAACTACTTCTCCTTGCAGCTATTTATCACCATGCCTCTGAGTCTGCTACTTGCACTCTTATTTCACGATTAGCAGTTTGGGACACTCAGGCTTCTTACCACACACCTCTTCTCCCACCTTTAATCAACACTGTCCCGTAACAGCCATCAGCTCCTCTGTTTAGTTACCTTCCATCATATAGATCTATTTTATGTCTTGCTTTATTGCCCAAACACAGATAGCATCCCTTGGCTCCTGACTCATAGGATGAGAATATTGGCATGCCTACCTTCAGCTTCTCTCTCTACTTTCTTTATCATCTTCTGTGAACAGCAATGGCATTCCCTTTACCAAAATTGGCATTTATTTGATACATTGGTCAACTTATTTTCTCTCAAAGCCTTAAAGACATCGCTCCATAGTCCCTGACATCCATTGTGACTGATGATAAATCTGGCCTACATCTAATTCTCCTTCCCTCTTTAGTGATCTCTGCTTTCTCTTTGGAAACTACTAAGTTGTTCTCTTTGAATCTGAGCTTCTGACACATTCCTGTCTTCTGTTTGAACACAAGAGTTTTCTTCTAATATTTTCTTGGTTCTTCACTTTCTGGGGTTTCTGTAACTTGGTGCACAATGGATAAACTGGAAGTTATACTTAGATGACTATCCTAGTTTCATTTCCATTGCTGTGATAAATACCCTGGCAAGAGCAACTTTAAGCAAGAAAGTTTGTTCAGGTGACAACTCCAGGCTGCTTCTCCACAGAGATGCCCACAGACCCATCTGCTCTAGACAGTCCTTCACTGAGACTCTTCCTAGGTGATTCTATGTTATGTCAAAATTAACTGTAAAAATCACTACCTTTTCTCTTCTGTATTCTGTAAGATTTCTTCTATCATATCTTCAAACCATTTATTTTTATGCATTTTATTTATTGATTGATTGTATGTGGAGAGGGAAATTCAACTAGCTTTTTCTTGCCATGTAATTATTTTCCATAGCATCTTATAATTACTATAAATATGCAGTATTTCCTTAGTTCACAAGGATTTTAATTATATTTTTTAAATCCTATAACTAAATTTTCTGAAATTTGTATTTGGAGCTTCTTTTGCTCGTCATGTCTTCTCTGTTTTGCTGACATTTGAAATCCCGGGCTGGTTCCTGTCTTAGTGCTTCGTTCATAAGAACGCATTAGTAAAGCTGTGTGTTGGGCTTTTCGACTGGTGGGTTTTGCTTTAGAGTGGTGGAGTGAGGTGGGAAACCCTCCACGCCAGGGTCACGCATTGGTAGAGTGTAGAGGCTGTGCTCTGAGCTCTCTATTCTCTATTCTGGGCACCCAGGCCAGTTTTGATTCACTTCTAAGGGAAGGGGACAACCTTTATCACTCTGGCCTGCTGTTAGATGTCCTCCCTCCCAATTCTTGTGCTTGAACTTAAATTGTTCAATGGTGAAAACTGGAGTTTGGAAGTTTGGGCACAATGGGAGGTTGGGGTCATGAGTTGGAATCCTTAGGAGTGAATGGATTTCTTTTTGGGGGAATTTAATTCCCCTTTCCCTCTTTTATTTTTGCCCACCTCACACTCTGCCTTTAGTCTTTTTTTTTGAAGTAACATGAAACCTTCTCTAGAAGCTGAGCAGAGAGTGACACTCTGTATCTGAGTATCTGGCACCAGAAGTGAAAATTCATTTTTATCCTTTATAAATCATGCAGGTTTGGGTATTCTATTACAGCAACAGAAATAAACTAAGTCATACAACTTTTTACATCATTTAGAATACCATTTAATAAGTGTAAATTTTTCCTTATTTTAATATGATCCAATTGATCAATCTTTAAGGTTAGAGTTTTGTTTAAGGGATCTCCTTCCAACCTGAAATGAATGAGATAGGAATTTGTTTGTCTCTGTCTGGAATTGGTTTTCATGTGTAAGTAATACGATATCTGGTTCAAATTTCTGTGCTAGCAATGAGTACACACAAACCCACACCTCCTTACCAACATACAAGTCAGGCAGGTGATGGAGGCCAGCTGAGTGGTCCTCTGTCTCCTCCATCTGTCTTATGTATTTCCTCCCCTGCTGTGTCCTGCCCAATCACCTCCTGTCAACTGCCCATCTCCTGTTGTTGGCCAATGAACTCCCAAAAGAGAGCGTCTCTGTGTGCCATTTGTTTAGGGCAGGGACTGGTAAAGGAAAATATATATCTCACTGATCTACTTGGCTATAGTGTGACTCTATTCTCATGACACTTTTTATGCACGCAAGCTACAATATTTAAAAAATACTTTTTCATGTCACCTATTTATTCACAGAATAAATAAAAACCTGGAGGGTAAACATTTCCCGATAGAATCACACAGTTCACCAAATCTAGGTTCACAGCACAAGTGAGTCTATGTCCACAGCCATGCAGACCATCCGGAGAATCTACTGGCCTTCCGTGGTGCCTGTTCTCACAAACATGGGCCTCAGCAAGTATTGGCTGGGTCTGGAATGCCTAATAGGTCTATAATAGAATAGACCACACAGAGACAAAAACAAACTAAACAATGTTGTTGGTTAAAGAAAGAGATGCTGACAGATTTTTTTTTTAGTCAACAATGTGGTTGATGTTAAGCTCTACTGTCTGTTAAGTAAAGAAAGAAGCATGTCTGGAAGTGTCATTGTATGTGGAGTGAGACGGCTCCGGTGGGCACTCAGCAGGCACAGAACTTGCTATCAACAGTGATGATGCTTTGACTCCCCAGCACCCAAGGAAGTCCAGGTGGGCATGGGCCAACCTGTGATCCCAGAATATGGGAGGCCGGGTCAGGATCCCAAGAGCAAGCAAGAGAAAGCCAGAGCAGCTGTAACAGCGGGTTCTGGAGTCAGTGGGAGATCCTGAGTTAACATGTGAGTTGGACACTGATAACAAAAGATACATGGCCTTGAGCCTCCATGCCTGTACACCTACATGCACAGCCACCCCTCATACATCCATGTGTCCCACACACTTTTGAAAAGCATTCATAAATACACATACACCATGCATAAATACACACAGGGAAAAAAAGGAGGGGGATGGTCAGGCATGGTGTCATATGCATGTAGTCCCAGCACTCAAAAGTCTGAGGAAGGAGAATCTAGAATTCAAGGGCAGCCTGGGCTACAGAGTGAGACCCTGTGTCAAAACGAGGGAGACAAAACTTTTATAGTGTGCTACAAAGAAAACCCTGCAGCATCAAAAGACGTAATTTTATGCATCCTCAATCTTGATGTGTCACCCACATTTTGAACGTAGTCTTTTATTTTGTTTTTTGGTTTTTTTTTAATTTTTTGAGACAGGGTTTCTCTGTGTGGCCCTGGATGTCTTGGAGCTCACTTTGTAGACCAGGATGGCCTCAAACTCACTGAGATCCACTCGCCTCTGCCTCCCAAGTGCTGGGATCAAAGGCATGTGCCACCACTGCCGGGCTTAAATGTAGTCATTTTAATGTGTAGAAAGTCAACCTTTAATTTCTTCAAAAGATCTATCAAAATGTGCATGTGTGGGTCTTGAACTGGAACTAAGCCTTTTTGGGAATGTTCTTTATCACCCACAAACAAGTATTTCTTTCTACTAGCAAAAGAAATTTTAAAAATAAGAAGCATTAACTACCTTTGATTCACAAACATAAAGTCCACTAGAAGGTAAAGAAAGCTGTTTGCCCTGAAGGAGTGACATTTTCTTGTTTTTAATATAATTCCAGATAATCCCATGCTCTCTCCTGTAATTCTTACAAACTTCACTGTCTGTCTGTGCTAAATGTTCTCCTTTATTCTATTTCAAATGGAAACAGAAAAATCAAGGGGTGGGTCCATCTGATATAGGATAACCCTTCACCCACTTCCAGTCATTATTAAATTTCCATTTAGTCTGTTCTTGAGTGTATAGTCTGTTCTTTTAGCTCTTGCCTCTCCGCCAGCTTCCGAGTCTTCTGAACACTGGTTTCCTCCAACCCATATCCCCCAACTCCTGCTTCATGTGTTAGTTATGATTGGCAGGCTCCAGAATTGAATGTAATGTTTTAGCCTAGGTGTGCTGTGATGCTGGCCAAGCTTTCAGGGTGGTACCCTACAACTCTCGAATCTCCTAGCCTGAATGTTGCTTCGATGGTAAATGATTTCCAGATTTATGGTTAGGAATGGCAGTTTTCCTACACTCGTTTATCTCTGCTACATCCTAAGACTGCTCGCAATGCCAGGCAAACAATTAAAAAGCTGCGAATTCTTAAAGGAAATTGGTTCTGAGGGCCGTATGAAGGATGTCAAGGCATTTTGGGAAGATGGAGAGCAAAACAATGTATTAGCCGAGGAGAAAATGCTGGAAGCAAAGCGGTCACAAGAAGGGGAGACAGTTCAGGGCAGACAGTGCTGAGCACCAGGCAGATGGTGCTGAGTACCAGGAAGCCTGCCTCCCCGGAATGAGCATCTATGACAAAAGACAGGGAGGAAGAAAAGTTAGAAATCAGTGACTGTCCAGAAGTCTCCACACCGCATTCTATTCTAGTGGCGAGACAAATCCTCCTGCTGAGTGGATTTTCCAAAGAAATTACATGACAGAGACTTTGAATTTGGAAACAGAAACATTTAACAATATGGTAGGATACCTTAGCCAAATTCTTAATGAGAAACAATTATTTATGAGTAAATATGTGTATAGAATAATACTTTTGCTCTTCTGTGTATTCAGAACTCTTACTATTGTTAGCTTGTCCTCCACCCCTGGATTGGGGTTAGAGAATCATTTGGAGGGAAGTGTGTGTGTGTGTGTGTGTGTGTGTGTGTGTGTGTGTGAAACTAATTGGGTAAATAGAAAGCTGGATGAAAGTTCCTCATCAGATAGCCAGACCTGTACAATCATATCACATAGCTCTGCTGTTTTCAGTCTCAGGCTGGACAGCCAAGTGCAGTCATTCACTGGAGATGGCCTCCCATAGCAACGAATGAGAATCAATTTAGTAAGCAGCCAGGGAGAGGATTCAGAGAAACTGGATCAAAGAGGAGAGAAACCTTAAAAGCAATAATTGATATTCTTTGAGCGATTAGAGAAAATACACACATGATGTCCATGAAAGAGGACTTGGAAATTAAAACTACAAGGACATAAATTAAAAGTTCTGACAGGAACTGGACAGCCAATGAAATTGCCCAGGCATTAGAACAAAAAGGAGCTGGGAAAAAAAGAGAAAATATAGGCTCCATTTGCAAAGTCCTAACTAATGAGTTTTAGAAAAGGAACACTAAGGGGGACATACTGAAAGAAGCCAAGATGAGTGCCAACACACATTTGATAAAGTCTGTGAATAAAAACATTTCCCAATGAATATACATTTCCCAAAAGTTTTGAAAGACAAAAAGTAGGTCACATATAGCATCTCAGGGAGCCAACAAGTCTCCAACTTCTCAAGAACAGCAGTTGACTCCAGAGAAAACTGAAATACACATTGAGGCATAGTTTATGGGTACCTAATGCAGTGGAAGCTTCCTAAACTATCTACACATATGAAGGCTATCTAAATAAAATTGCCAAAAAAAGGAAAGGGAGGCAGAGCCCCAATTGGCCATCTCTTGTCACCAAATGAAGCTTCCAGAACCAGAAATAGGTTACATCTAATTGAGTTGTTAGCCAAAGAGGTCTCATGAGAATTTCCAAACAAGCAAGGCTACTGACAAGGTTATATTGTTATAGATTATTCTCCACAAACTGAAGTCAACACCTACACAACTCTTTGAACATGAGAAGTTGAGCTAGTGTTTACCTAGAGACTTTGCCCCAACAGGCTTGATACTCTGCGAGTTGCTCTTCATGCTACCAAAAAAGAAATGCAAACACCAGCCCAACCATGAACGTGACCACTATAATGGTGTCCTGCCTACAAGATATGCTAGTGCATTGGTGGCACAAAATTTGTAGGAATAACCAACCAATATCTGATTTGACTTAAAGCCCACTCCATGAGATGCAATCCTTACCCAATACTGCTTGGGTGACCAAGAACCTGAGACTAGATATCCCAGGGACTTACAGTAAAGACATAACTACTGTATTACTAAAGGCACGCAGCAATAAAATGACTCATGAAGACATTCTGCTGTCCTCATAGATCATCATTCACCCTGTTCAGCCATCATCGGAGAAGCTTCCATCCACAGCAGATCAAACAAACACAGAGACCCACAGCTAGAAACTATGGAGAGAGAGACCTGGGAACACTCAGCCCTAAACAGGAGATCTCCATCAAATCCCTCCCTCAGTGCTCAGAGAATCTTGTAGGAGAGGAGGAGGAAAGAATGTAAGAGCCAGAGGAGATGGAGGACACCAAGGAAATAAGGCCTTATAAATACAATGAGACTGACCTGCAGATGAACTCAGAGACTGAGGCAGCAGGCACAGGGCCTGCATAGGTCTGCGCCAGATGGGTTCTTAGAGCACAGAGGAGAAGTGGACACAGGCTTCTCTCCCTATCCCCAAAGCTAAGTTCAATTGATAACCACCTGCAAATGAAAATTTCGCTTCTTCAAGAGTCTCACTGGGGGAAAAAACAGCTCTTAAGTTTTAGGCTGCATGGCTAGCTGTAGATGCCAACAGGAAACAAACTCAATGAGATCATTGGTGTTCCTTGTCTCACAATATTATGTCATGGTCTTAAAAAATTATCTTTTTTCATTTTTCTTTTTTTTTCTTCTCTTCTCTCTTCTTTGTTTTTAACCCTACAGCTTGTGTGTGTGTGTGTGTGTGTGTGTGTGTGTGTGTGTGTTCTAGACTCTGGTTTTGTGTTTTTATGGGATTCTTGATTGATCTACTGTTTTTCTTGTGCTTTTCTTGTACTCTTTTCCTTCTGTGTATTGGTTCTGTCCTATTTCGATGTGTTGTTTTTGTTTTCTCTTATATACTGTTTCATTATTATTCCCTAGATGTCTGTTTTCTTATGACGAACAGAAAAGGGGTGATCTGCATGGAAGTGAGATAGAGAAGAATAGGGGGTGAAAAATCACAATCAGGATATATTATGTGAGAAGATGCATTTTCAATGAAAGATGCCAATAAATAAGCAATACAATAACTCTGAGGGAATTTAGTGCCCACCTGGAGGCCTGAGCCTGACCAAATGCAGTCAAATGCAGGGGTAGAACAACGATATCTGCAGAGTGACTCAGTGTCTCCAATGTTGTCTTCCCTTTCCCAGAAGACTCTGGGGAAATTTGCTCTCTCCAAAGGAGACAGAAGCAAAAACATTTGGGATATAGGTGAAATCTCTCTGCTGGGAGGTGTGCAGAGGTTTGAGAGTCTGGAAACCCCAAGAACCTGGAGTTCTGAAGTCCAAGCACAGATACAGATGGTCCCTGCTCCAGAGGAGAAGGGGAGAGATTGGTTTGCCCTGTGTCTTTGTTCTGTCCAGGCTGGTACATTCATCCACACTGTGTAAGGGTGGGTCTCTATTCTAGTGTGCACTGGTTCACATGTCAATTTTAGAAAGAGGATCACAGACAAAGCTCAAATAGTGCTTTGCCAGTCGTCCAAGTATCCTTCCAGCCAGTCAACTCACAGTTAAAACCCACCATCATTGGATGTAAGCCAAGTTTCAGGTTGCAATCTGGGCATCACCTGTGTCAGGCCTGGAAGTTAGGAGGATTGCCCAAAGAAATCAGAACAAAACAAGACAAATTGCAATGCACTATAAAAATCACCCAGTGTATTTATCTATCTTGAGACTGGTCTTCTAGGTATGCTGAAGTATGGGGAAAATAAAGCAGATGCAATTAAAAACACCAACCAAATAAAAATGTGAGATGATTATTAGCATGAGAAATAAATGGAAAAGATTATATAATACAAGACATAGTGTAGTATTGGGTTCAATTATGAACAATATTAAACCATTATAATATAGTACAAGTACTAAATTTTATTATAGCCAAAAATTATGATATAATTAAATTGAGAGGATTTGGCTGGACTGTGTGAGTGTGTGTGGAAGGCTAGGGATCTGGACTCTCATCTTGCACAGGAGAGTCCCATAGGTATCAAAGAGGGCTAAGCGCAGTTGAATATTATTTGAACTGTGAATGTCAATACTAAATATCAGAAAGAGTTGAAAATTACTACCCTTAGACTTAGGGGATTAAGGCTGGGTTGGGTAAGAACTATTGATTTTTAAATGCAATTTGATTTTAGCTTTTAAAATTATGTGGATATAGTGTTTTGAAAATAACACAAATACATTTATATAACAATACTTGTATACTCATAAAATTGTAATACATTTCCAGAAATATTGTTTAAAGTTGTAATTATTTGCAAAAACGGATAGAAATATGCTTTTGGAGGTTATTAAAAAGATGACAGATGGTTTAGATTAGTATGAGTTGTGAGTTTAAATGTGTATGTAACTGGATGTTTGACACTAGAATTTGTAAGAAAGAATTATTTTATCCCCATATGTAATAAATATCTAGATTTTATGAATTATTTATCAAATATTTGGAAAAGGTGGTAGAACAGTTGGAAAACAATTTGTTGTACCTGAGGGGATTTACAGTGGCTATGCAATCTCTTCAGACCTGTAGATTATCAGTGTTGATTACTGTTGGGCTGAAACCTAAAGCGAAGTTTATTTGAAACATTTAGTTCTTGAACTTTTAATAACCTGCTTCTGGCATGATGTTCCAGAAGACTCTCACCATCACAGGATTATCATGAAGTAATGGTTTATAATAGATTTTATTGATACGGAGCTTGGAATATTTTAGAGACTTAACGCGGTAGCAGCTTTCCTCCTCCCTCCTCACCACTCGCCCTCCTCCTCCTCCCTCCTCATCACTTACCCTCCTCCTCCCTCCTCACCACTCACCCTCCTCCTCCCTCTTCACCACTCACCCTCTTCCTCCCTCTTCACCACTCACCCTCCTCCTCCTCCCTCTTCACCACTCACCCTTCTCCTCCCTCTTCACCACTCACCCTCCTCCTCCTCCCTCCTCACCACTCACTCTCCTCCTCCCTCCTCACCACTCACCCTCCTCCTCCCTCCTCACCACTCACCCTCCTCCTCCTCCCTCTTCACCACTCACCCTCTTCCTCCTTCCTCACCACTCACCCTCCTCCTCCCTTCTCACCACTCACCCTCCTCCTCCCTCCTCACCACTCACCCTCCTCCTCTCTCCTCACCACACTCACCCTCCTCCTCCTCCCTCTTCACCACTCACCCTCCTCCTCCCTCCTCACCACATTCACCCTCCTCCTCCCTCCTCTCCACACTCACCGGAGCCTCTCAGGGCTGCACCGTATATCACCCCTTCTGCCCTTTGTATAATCTTCTTTCTTCCTTCAGCTCTCAGCATTTTTTACTTGGAAAAGATTTAGAAACTATGATCCTCTCTTCCCCTTTCCAGTTAGTTTTTAGGTACTGTTCTTGATGTAAGAGGAAGTCATAGAACACATTGGTTTAGTACATACTCAGTGCATTCCTGGTTCCAAATGGGTGATGGCATAGGCCATTGGGAGTTAGAGATTTTACACCTGTCCCATGTTAGAGTGTGTGTTAAGTCACACCTCCAAAATGTCCTTCACGTATCAAGCAGACTTCCCACACATTGAAGCTTCCATTGTTGCAGCATCACTTGCTGTGCTTCACAGGGCACTTCCTCTCCTGGCTGCCATTCCAGCTGCGAGGCATGTGGGCATCATTTTGTGTCTGCCATACTCCTGAGTGTGAAAATACCTTGAGAGAGTACTCGGAGGCACTGGCGAGCTCTCTGCTGTCTCTAGAAAACTCTGGGGATTATTTCTAGAGAGAAGACTTCTGATCAGAATGTGGTCAGCTCCCTCTGGAAAGAGTATTGTCTTGATTGGTTGCAAGACTAAAGAACCTCCTAATATCTCTAAGCTAACACTGACTCAGGATGTCAGCCAAAATGTCATCTCAGCTTGCTCGGGAATCTTGGAGCTTTGCAGACAACTGCATCTCTAGCTACTAGTGTGTACTTTTTAGTTTCCATCCAAATTTGGATAGAGATTCAAGGGAACTTAAGACATCATTTTATTTTATTTTGACTTTTTTATTGATTTTACTGAGATATACATTTTTCTTTGCTTCCCTCTCCTCCCCCTCCCCTTCTACCCTCTCCCATGGTGGCACTCTATAAATAATTGCATAATAAACAAGGGCAGATGGCTGGTCAAGTAGGAAGAGACAATGGAAACTTGGGCAGTCCTTTAAGTGAACTGACTTGGTAATAGGCCACCACATCCAGCAGAGAGCAGGTCATTGGCTTTATCTCTGTGGGGGACTTCTAGTGCCAGTTGATTGAATTAAGTTGGGAAGTTAGTGCATTGGAAGGCCTACACTTACTTATTTTTTAAAAAACAGTTTATTAAAATGCAAGGTCGCATACCATACAGACCACCTATTAAAAGTGTATAATTCAATGGTTTTAGCATAGTGTATTATTCACTTTAAAAATATTGTTGTAAACTATATGTACCAAATCTTTTTAATACTGTAACATAAAATTTGCCATTTGTATCAGTCCAAGTTCTCAGAGGAGCAGAAACAAAAGAATATGTATGAATGCATGCTTACATAATTTAAAAGGAGATTTTAGTAGAGTTACACAATTGGAGAGTAGAGAGTACAGCCATGGTTGTCTACATACCACAGAGACGTAGGTCTCAGTAGATACTCAGGATCCAGAAGCCTCAGAATAAGAAGGATGCTGCAGCCTGACCTGAGGCTGCAGGATTAGACGCTCATGGAAGTGTGAAATGGTGTTGGAAGGCAGGAGCATCTAGAGTCTGATGTCCGTCAGTGATGGCCGCAGCAATAGACAATTTGCTCAAGATTTGTGCTTATGCACCCTTGCTGGCTCCTATCCCACCCCCACCCAGCATGAGTAACCAGGATTTTACTTTCTATGCATATACGAATTTGACCACTCTAGGTGCCTACAACACTTGTATTTTGCATTTGACTTATTCATTAGCATAATAATCTCAGAGTTTATCCTTATTGTAGTATACATAAGAATTTTATCCCTTTTCGGAGATGAATGGTAGTCCATTGTTTATCAATTCATCTTTTAATGTACATTGGAGTTATCTCTCCCTTTTGGCTACTTGGGAACAAGTATCTGTTCAAATCCAGAAGGGTTAAATTCCAATCCATTCTTTCAAGTTCATATAACCTAGCATAGAGGGAAAAGAATTTCACTTGATTTCTGTTGCTGTCATTCAGGAATCAATTATTCAAAAGGACTCCATCAGAAGAGATGCTTGGAGAGTGCCTTGTTAGTGTTTCTGTCACCGTGAAGAGACACCATGACCATGGCAACTCCTATAAAGGAAAACATTTAATTGGGGCTTACAATTTCAGATGTTTAGTCCATTATCACCAAGGTAGGACATTGTGTCATGCAAGAGCAAGCAGACATGATCCTGGAGAAGGACCTGAGAGTTCTACATCTTGATCCGGAAACAAGAAGTGAATTGAGACACTGAGAGCGTCTTGAGCATAGGAGACCTCAAAGCCCACCTTTCCCTCCACAGGGAAACATTTCCTCCAACAAGGCCACACCTACTCCACACCACCTCATAGTGTAGCTCCCTGTGTGGGCATTTCCATTCAGACCACCAGAGAGCTTACCAAGAAGCCATGATATATAAAAGCAACTAAGGTAGAAGTGCAGAAAATAAGAAGAGAGTGACAGGCAGAAAAGGTTGTGTTGTGCTGTTTCCCTGTTGCTAATGTTGTAAGGTTTTAGCAAAAAGCTAAGCTTAGACAGTAGTCATGTGACCTTTGGTTTCTGAATGGTTCACAATTGGGGCCCATAACTTCATGTTATTAAAGGAAGACAGCTCAAACCCTAGTTATTCAGGGACCTACAGAGGGCTTTGTACTTGTAGGGAAAGAATATAAAAGTCCTCTATTCTACTAGATTTTATTAAATATGTAAACTATATTAGGCTACTCCTTGTTTCTAAAATGCTGTAGTGATGGGGTTCATATCCTTTGCCCCCTACACATTCTCCGTGGCTCTATCCCACCATGTAGCTGTGCTCGCACTTGTAGACCATGTGCCTTCTTCATGTTCTTTCTGGGTAACTTTCTCTGCTGCTTAAGGGAGACCGAGACAACTTATCTTCTCTTCTACCCTTAGCCTCCTGGAGACTTTGGGAGGAAAAGCACATGGCAATCCTGTGTGCTAATTTGACTACTCTGCTTCTTTGGAGCTTGCTTTGTTCTTCTAGTTAAAAAATTAATTTTACCGGATAAATAATTGTAGGTATTTATGAAGCACAGAGTGATATTTTGATATGTTTTGAATGTGGAATTAATAATTTTTATTTATTGTGTCCACCACATGATAATTGGATAAACTCGGAGGACGTTATGCTAAGTAAAATATCTATTTATGTGCTCATTTTATTTACATAGAAACACTTATTGGGTGCTTGCTCTGTTTGAAGTACTCTAGTCAACCCCTGAGGACGAAGGAAAAAGTATAATGAAGTTTTTGCCTGAAGGCAATTGACTAGTCAAGTTAATCATGGAGCAAAATCAGTGGTAGTGGTCCATGGTTCCTCAGCATCAGTTATGTCCTGGTGTTGCTTTCCCAGACTAAGTCCCAATGCCATCAGTACCCAGAGAAG
>LOJH01005313.1:31600-45812 GCA_001685095.1 Ellobius talpinus | reverse complement strand
GAGAAAGCCCTTCTCTGGGTACTGATGGCATTGGGACCAGTCTGGAAGCATGACTATGACTATTTCAGTGTCATTGGAGAAGAATGTACGAATGATCTGCCTGTCTAGAGCCACTCCCTGGAGCTCTGGAGTTCCTGGGTAGTCATAGCTTACCTTCATCCTCGGAGCTGAGGCACTGAGAGTGAGAGGTGTAAAAGAGTGGTCTGATTCTCGCAGGTTTGTTTGCTCTTCCATCTGTTTGCTTTGGCAGGACCTCACCCGCTGGCTGTGAGTTCTTTTCCTCCTGTATATTGGGAAGACAGGCTTGCATTATCAGGTCCCTCATTCCTTTTCAAGAAGTTCCTCTGTGAGCCCTAGTCTACACCTTTGTCTTCTTTTCTACACACTTTCTCTTTTCCCCTCCTAGATCCTGTGGCTTCCATTTGCGCAATGAGGTGGTTTGGGGACAGGTTTGTCGGGGAACAGGTGATGCTGGGAGCCACTGTAAAGTCAAAACCCCACACAGAGATCGAGCTTTTCTCCTAAAGATTCATGAATTTACTCCTGACATTTGCCCGGTATAGCTGGGAGCCATATCTCATATTTGCCTAAGAAATGTAACAAAATATTTGGTTAAGGCTGTTTCAGATCCTCTCTGGCATTTTCGACATCAGAGAGGTCACCAGAGCAAGAGAATTGTTCATCCTGCTACATATCTATTTGGAATTGCTTTGGTCTAGGTCTATGTATTAATAAAGTAGTTAGGAATTTTTTTAATTAGATTTTTTTAAAGAAATAACAATCCAAATTCTCATTCCGTATTCTCCTACCATTCCCTCCACACACTCTCCCACCCCACCCCCATCTAATCCTAAGAGAGGGTAAGGCACTTTGCTTTGTGGAAGGCCCAAGGCCCTCCCTACTGCATCTAGGCTGAAGATCCATCCAAACTTTTCTCATCCAGAGTAACCAAAAATCTGAGCAATTTTCCTTCTTTACTGGGAAAAAAATCTGAATTTTTGTATTTTTATTAAACATCTGTGTTTTCATGTCTAATGTGCTCGGTACTTCAGTAATAAATATTATTTGGTGCTAATTTATTCCCAATATTTTTAAGCTGAATAAATTTTTAAAGTGGAGGGGAGATATATTCAATTATATTTTGTTAAAATTGAATTTAAGAAACGAAACCCTAGTCCCCGTGGTGGGAGTACACTGTGCAGCTGTTTTCTATGCTTTATTTGGCTGCCTCTGGCAGAAAGCAGATTTATTATTTGGGGCCGCCTCTAAATTCGTTGTTTGACAGCCTTGTCCTTGTACTCACCAAACTGTTCCTTTTCCATTCATTAAATGGCAGCAAAACAGCCTCTAAAATTGTGTCTCCATGACAGAAAACCCATCTCATCAGGCCTGCTTGATTGTCCCACGTTTCCTGAAGGGACAATGAACACCTTTCTACCTCTCTCCTAAAACTCCAAACTGATTGGGCAGACTTGGTAGCTGCTAACTCTATTGTTTCCCTTTGGGAAGCTAGCCATTCCTACGGAAGAGGAATAGTCTAATATTGTGCTTTGGGTCCTGGTGAGAGGATGGAGTGCGAGCATTTGTACATTCTCAGTGATTTGCGAGAAGGGCTTAGGATCAATGTATAGCTGAACAGATACACAATCAGTTAATTGTGCTGTGACAGCAAGGATACACAATCTGATGGCAGGCAGAAGAGACACGGGTGGTGTGAGGAGCATGTGCGCACCACTTCCTGTGTGAAGCTCATAAGGTACATACCCACCTCTGCCATGAAAAATACAGAGTATGAATCCAGGCTTCCTTCCTGGGCAAGCTCATTTGAGTCTTGGGGTATATAGGGAGAACACACAGGCATTCTCTGCCTAGAAGCCGCTGTTAAACACCAGGCTCTCAAAAAGAAAGCAGAGGCCCACCACAAATCACAGTGCTACAGACAACCAAGGCCCCAATAAATGAGCCAATCTTGTGAGTTAGACAGTCCTTGCCTGGGGAACTTTTCACAGGCCACAGTCCCAGACCGGGCCAGGCCAGCATTGTCCACAGGCCTTTCAGAAGACAGCCGCAGGCTGTGCTAGCCTCCCTCCACAGCCTTGCAGCCTGGCTTTTGTAAACAGTGGGAGAAAATGCGCTGAACGTGACTGACAGGGACAAGGGGTGCCCTTGGGAGCTGGTCAGACTTTAGATATAACCAAAAAAATTTGGAGAATTCTCTGTAAATATTTCTGTGTTAAAAAAATCTTAGGAGTATGATTTCTTAAAATTATAGTTTATCATAATTTGTGTTATATTTTGTGCATGTGAGAAGACTGCTTCCAGAATTTTCTTAGTTACTGTACAATTGAAATTAAGTCTTGTTGCCAACAACTTAAATTAGACCATGTTATCTGTTTATTGAACAATTATATCTATGGGTGAATATTTCTGGAATAGCTGGGACCTTCCTAGTACATTATTGGAAGTATGAATACCAATTGGATTCATCCAGAAATGGAATTAGAAGTTAGTGACAGGCTACAATATTTCTTTTATAAAACAACTCAACTATTCTGGAACCATTTAGTCAAGTAAAATAATTTAGAAATTATAGCATCGCCCTGTTTTGAATACTAGCTGTTCTTTTTAAAAGGCAAATGAATTAAGAGCTGTTAGGTAGGTGAATGAACAAAGATCCTAGGATCATGGAGAAATGGCTGGAAGCCACCTGTTTTCTTCCCACTGATGGGAAAGAGTGTGGTTTCTTCCCGTGCAAAGGTTCAAAGCTGCTTCAGTACAAGGTAGCCATCATTTCCTGTCTCTATTCTGTAAGAATGTCACCCAAGATCTGGGAAGCACAGCTGCTCTGATGCAGGCAAAGAGGAAAAGAAATTGAGCATTCTGGGACTCAACTTGGGAGACAGCCGTAAGGAGCCATACTACTGAGCCTGCTTTCTGGAGGATTGAGCGCCTGCTTTGCCAATAACAGGGATTTGATCTTACGTGGCATGAACAGTCTTCTCTTGTTGCTGCGGTTTAAGGGTTTGACTGGCAGTGTTTTTCTACGGGGAATTTAAAATTCATTTCCTTAGGGCTCAGCGCTAATAGGCACGAGTGCATAACACTGTCTGTGCATGTATGTGTTTATCTTTGTGTGTGTGTGCCTTGTCTTTGCTCCATGTCTCTCACTTGCTTTTTTTTGCTCTTGTTCCTTTTCATTCCTGCAACACCGAGCAGCTCACAGAAGATGAAAAGCCTTCCTTGTCACCACCCCTTTTCATCTCAAACTAGATGGTCTCCCTGGGTAGAGGAGCTTCCATAAAGAGATCTACACAAACCAGCGCCCCTCTTCTTTGCGCAAACACATCTTATCCTCAGTCAAGATTTGTTGGTAACTGAAGACCTTTTCTGTCAAATGCTATAGTAGTCAAGTGAGCACTGCCAGAAGCAGGGTATGACAAGTGCCTGGAAGGGACCGGCTTAAAGGTGGTCTCCTAATTCTCCATGGCAGGTGTAGAAAGGGATACCAAGCACTTCACGGATGGAATCTTGTATTATACAATATGCATTTATTGACATAAACAATGGGAATGGATAAGATCATTATGAGGGTAAAAATCAGTCAGAGAAAACACGTTCACATAACTTTGTCATTCATGCCCTAGGCATAATTTATAGGGAGTTAATCAACCCTCGCTCTGGAAGAGCAAGAGTCTAGACAGTGAAGATGAGTGAGCAGGCAAAGCAGTGTACTGAGAAGGGCTGGCAGGCATTGAATCTGGAACAGGCAAGCTGTGCTGAAGAGCGACATGCAGTCTGACATGGTGATGCTGAAGACGTTTAGGGATAGCTCAGGCAAAGGGGAAAGATCCTTCAGCTTGGACGACAGGGAAAGGGGACTTGACAGTTCATTCTGCACAGCTGAGAAGCACCCTAAGCATGGGTCAGGCCAGTGTGGCTGAAGCAGAGAGTCCTGGAAGTGAGGGTTAGAACTGGGGTACCAGACAGAAGAGGAGATCTAAACACAAGGAACCTGGCCACCATGTTAACAAGGTTGAAATTTCTTTTCATCTTGCTGTTTTCTCTCCAATCTCTCAGCCATACTTAATGGTCTCATCTTAATCATATAGTAGGTGTTGGAAGCTTTGAGCCCACATGTCGTCATTTTTGTGTGTACACAGTGAACCAGTGGCAGTCATCTAGGGAACAAGGGGTAGATGACAGGTAGAAGGTTTGTGTTACCCCCCCAGGCAAGGTTGGGGCTAAAATGTCATGAATATCTCTATAATCTCTATAATAATCCAGCAAACAAACACGATTTGTTAAGTGGACAAATCATGAAATTCTGTTTGGAGGTGAGTTTGAGACTTTTAGTAGGAGTGAATACATTTCCACGTAGCATGCTGAGTTGTAAGAAACACACAGACTGCAGGACTCTCATGGGAAATGCGAGCCACCATTCTTCATGGGCAATTCTAGTCATGTGATTTAGCACCAGGACTTAGTACTGTTTAATTTGATGTGTGCGTGTGTGTGCGTGTGTGTGTGTATGTGTGAGTGTGTGTAAATCTTCCTCAGTAAGTTGAAGAGTTCCCAGAAAGCTTCTTTATTTGGGAGGGCAGGGTATGCTGAGCCACTCACTCAGCAGCTCTCCTCTTAGAAAGCTTTCTAGGCTGGCTTCAATCCCTCCTTCACCCTAAGGCCATCTGTCTGAACTTGTGTGCTTATCATTCCAGGCCTGTCCTTCCATCCCCTCACCAAGGGTGTAGGAGAAATACCACCCTGCACGGGATGAGAAGATCACATAAAGGTGATATTTCTGGTATCGGTTCCTCCTCTTTCTTTCTCCGGGTTGGACATCACTGCTTATTCCCAGAGTGGTCTGACAGTGGTGACTATTGCCTGGGTACTTATTTAAAGGAATCTAAATCAGTATATTACAGAGATACTCGCACATACACAGACGGACCCAGTCTAGAAGACCATCAATGCATGTTGAGTGCATAAAACATTGTGGAGTAGAATTTTATTCAATCGGAATTTTATTTGATTAAAGAGGCATGAAATAATATCAATAGAAGAAAAACGGATGGAACTGAGATGATTATGTTAAGTGAAATAAGCCAGGCTTTTTCTCTCAGACACAGAATCCAGATTTATATATATGTATATATACATATACATATATGTGTATACAAATATATAAACATCTGTCCATACATAACATATATTTAATTTAAACTGACACAGAAGTTTTGAATTTCAGTGAAGTTTGTTTTCTCAACTTTTCTTGCTAGTGATCATGCTTTGGTGTCAAGGTAAAAAACTCTGTCTAGTCTTATCTCCCAAAGACTGTCTATTTTCTAAATATTTTATAAGTTTAACCTTGCTCATTTAAATCTGCAATGCATTTGAATCCATCTTTGTCAGTGCTGTGAGGAATGAGTATTCCTCTAATGTTCTCAGTTGTTTGGAGCAGGACCTGTGCTGGTAACACCCTTGCCTCTTGGGAAATGACCCCTATGCCTTGGCGATGATGGATGCGTTGGTGCATCTCAGTTGAGTCTCTTTCCTGATCTCTGTGCTGAAGCGCTGCTCCACAGGCTGTTCTTTCTACGGCTGCAGCATGACTGCCTACTGCAGCTATATAATAAATAATTCCTGAAGTAGGCAGACTGACTCCTCCACTTCAGTCTTCTTTGTCAAATTGCCTTGAGTGATGTCATTCCTTTGCTTTCTCATACAAAATTTGGATAATTTAATTTATATTTGCACAGCAAATTTGCTTGGATTTTTTTTAGGAGGTCTACTAAGTCTTATACCCAGTTGGGGAGAATTTTTATATTTCCTATATCGACTGTTAATTCATGAATGTATTTTTCCATAAATCCACTTATTTACATCTTTGAATTCTCTCATCAGTGTTTTAAGCAGACACATCTTTGATAGATTTGTAGCTATGTATTTTAATTTTTAGGTAGTCATATATATATATATATATATATACCATGTGTTCATCAATAGCAGATGGAAATACAATGGGAGACTTTCGTTTTTAAGTACAGAGAACCCTAAGAAGGTAGAGAGATATCTCACATACATCCACCCACTCCCTAATATATAGTCTCCACACTACAGCACTGCAGGCCAGCCTGGTAAATCTGTCACTCTTAATAACCTACACAGATCCATCATAACCAACCAAATTAGCACACTGATGATGTTATTGAGTTTTGTGGCTCTGCTGACTTACCTATTTGTGCTTGTTTTTGGAGGTTTTGGGGACCAATTTGGATGATTTACCTAGATAGTTATGCCAGCTGCAAATATTACTGACATTTCCATTTCTTCACTTCTATCTTGTATACTTTTTGTTTCCTTTCTTTTCTATATTTTTAACCAACCAAAACTTCTTCTACTACAGCTAATAGGAGTTGGAAGAATGTATATCTTTGCTCTATTCCTAATATCACAAGGAAATTTCCTGTATTATTGTTATCTGAGCTTTTAAACGCAAGTGGGTCTTATGAGTTTTGCTCTTTTTTCCATGAGTCCACGTGGCCTCTCATCTGCAGTTCATTAGCACGATAAGCTGTATCGAAAACCTAGATGTAAGAGCTCACTGGTCTAAAACCTCATGCATGTTTAGTTTGTTTGCTCCATTCCCTTATCCAAAAAGGAATGAAACATTGTTTTTGGCTGTTATAACCAAAAGTTCTTCTTTTCAACTGTTAATGAGTCTATCAACTATTGTTTAAGATATTTCAAACGTGTAAGATTGGACTGTTTGTACTAATGGTCATTTAATTGAGTGAGTAGTTTGAAGAATGAGTATATAATGTGAATTTTTTCTAAGCATTGTTTTTAATCAGGAGGCTTCAGTTGATTAACCATTCATTCAAGGAGGTCAAGCCTTGCATGTGTCAACTCTTATTCCATGGCTCACGGCAAAGGCTGGGGTTATCAAGTTATCTCAGGCCATGGGTTCCAAGCAAAGGCTGGGGTTATCAAGTTATCTCAGGCCATGGGTTCCAAAGTAGTTTAACTGGTGACTTGGTTAATGAATGAACTCTTCTCTAAGGTTCTGAGAGAGCATTCCTTGTCTTCCTCCTCCTCCCCTCTTCTTCTTTCTTCTCTTCCCCTCCTCTTCTCTAGAAAGCCTTTAGAGAGCTGGAAAACTTCACTAATTAGTCCATAAAATTAAGCAGAAGAGACAATGACTTTTTAAGTTATTTTTTAGTGTAATCCACAAGACAGGAAGAGTCTTAGGGGCTATAATTTGGAAATATGTTAAATGTATGTTAAAATGCATGAGAACTGTATCTTTTTGCCCTTTCCTTCCTATAGTGCCAATGGTTTGAGCTTTTGCTGTGTTCTGTGTGTTTGTACTGGAACTGCTCTGATGACAAACCCCAAGTGTGGCAGACCTTCTAAGAGACTCCTTGTGAGTAGTATTTGAGTCTCTGGGGCATTTTTAGGCATTTAATTGGCATTCCCTGAGCATTTTTGACATTGTTAGGAAAGTTTAGATCACTTGGGGCTTTTTCATTTCAGATTCAGTTTTCCATTTCTCCTACTTTTAGACCTTCCAAGAAATAGTTTCTGGTGGATTTCATTTAATTTTCAGACCTTGGCTTACTGGCCTCAGAGGGCTCATGGAGTGTGTTGTTCTCACTTTCACGTCACCGGCCACAGCAATGGGAATTCAGGTGCTCAGTTCCCCAGAGATTTTCTTCTTCATCACACTCCTGGGGAGCTTGACATTATACTCAACTATCTGCTTGCTAATAGACAGTATTTTCTCAATCTTTACTTTTTTCATAAACCACTTAAGATGCATTCTCTATGTTCATTTTTAACAAAAAATATAGATATATTTGTATCTTTAATTGTGTCTGAGTGTGAGGCGCGTGCACATGAGCACCAATGTGTGTAGATCCAGAGGCATCCAACTCTCCATGCATCTGGACATAAGGTTGATTCTGAGCCATTGGACATGGGGAGTCTATGGTGCTGATAACTAAGCTCAGGGCCTCCACAAAAGGAAAACACTTTGAACCTCTGCGATAGCTCTCCAGCCCTTTCACTGTTCCTTTTATCTTAAGGTTAGACTTTTGAAAAGAAGAGCCAATGTTAACACCTGAGCACCTGGAGCAATCGAGTTAGTGTCAGTGGTGGCAAGAGAGGACTTAGCTTGGGACAGCTACATTTGGGTAGAATACTTAAGGTTTTTTTTTTTCATTCCCCCATAGTTTTGCAATGTCTTATCATTTTGGCCTTTTTAACGAAGTTTTACTTAAGCTTTATACTTATGGTATATTTAGTTTTTTTCCCCAATTAGATTGTGTCTTTGTACAAAAAAGTATCTTTAAGAATTTCTTCCAGAGTCTCAGAGCAGGGAGAATGACAATGAGTACATTGTGGACACAAGTTGAGGCTGAGCACGCATCCGCTGAGCACGCATCAAATGAAGACGATCCACTCACGGCTCTGCAAGACTCTCCAGCGCCTTAGAAGGAGAGAAAGTGCAGGAAAGCGTGCGTTCAGATTGGAGTGCAGTTCAGGAGAGTGCTCACCTAGCCTGTGGTGGTACTGGCTTCACTTCCCGAAAGCACAAACAGCAAGAGCGATGGCAACACAAATATAAAGGCATATAATATGATTCATGAAGATGATAATATCAAAGCACTTGATGACAAACAGGATAGAAATAGAGTAACAGGTTTTCGTAAATAAATTGGTATTTAAGTTAAGTCTGTGAGAAAGAACAGGGTGAGGATTTGGAAGGGTGATGTTAAAAGTAAAGAAAGAAGAGCATTTGGGGCAAAGTTTACAACATGGTCATAGGAATTGCTACTAAAGTACCAAGTATGACCTCCAAGGAGCTCATTTTCAGATCAGATACAGTTTACAGAAGCAGAGCATCTACATGAACACTCTCATGGCTCAGATAGTTCTGATGATAGAGATGCTAGGTGACACCTTACTTCCAAGGCCATCTATCCTGGGGTCTAAGATGGAGCCTCTGGTTCCTGCTGATGGCTGGGATATGGTAGAAATAGGACTGGAAGGTGAGGAGAAGGCCAAGTTAGAAGGATGTTGAGGGTCAGCATGTGGTTTATTTTGTGAATAATTATCCTTGAAGTTGTATCTTAATAAAACTAAGGCGGATATGGAGAGGCATCTGGAGTGGGAAGGCCAGTCCGGGAGCTCTTTTGCAGTTCTTGGAACATAAAGCAGAGAAATGTTTAAGGAGCAAAGAAAGAGAAGGCAAGGCAGATAATAGACTTTTGCAATGAGGAAAAATCACATGTAACAGCCTTATATGTTCTCATTCTCAGCAATCTTCAATTGTTGTTCATTGCTTCTCTAATAGGCTGGAATCAGACAGCATAAATCAGCCGTGACTGGCTCAAAAGGTGTTTTAAACTCTACATTGCAACAGTAATCTGACTGTAAACATTGTATATTTATAAAAATTGGGAATAAACAGGAAAGTAATAACACAAAAGACTTGTGCCTTCCCATAACCCTAAGAAAACAAACTAGCATAGGATTCCCAGTACACAACAGTTTGATACAGTGTGAATGTCAGGACCAGTTCTTCCCAAAAATGGAAAAGAAAAACTCTGGCAAAGCTGGGGATGCAGAGGGATACTGTCTTCTGCTCATTTCCAGGAAACTCTGCATACAGAAGGAAGGGAAGAGCAGGCAGAAGAAACCGTGGTCTATTGTCTGCTGAAAAGTCATGGAGTTCATAACAGGACTCTGATTGGCACAGCGGTGTGAGGGTCTGACGGAAGGGAAGGCAGCAGGGGATTACAGTGGGTACACAGAACAGGATAGGATCAGTGGTCTGCTCCATGTCCACTGGGCATGAGGGCCAAGCTGAATTCAGATGTGGAAAATCAAGTTCCTTCTTTTTAAAAGAAGCCATGGGTGACATTCAATTTCACCTTGACTAGAAGTGAAGAGGGGTGCATTCTTGATGTGCACAAGATCCTATCTTCATTTCATTTGTATTAAGAGCCTGATAGCGGAAAAGGGTGATACTTGCTGATGTCATTTACTTGGTAAGAGATGAATGGCAGGACATAAGGTTGGACTGGATTGCAGGTTTGACATTCTCTTTCCAGATGACAGAATATAAGTACATCCACCCAAAGCTGCCCCAGCTATTGCTGAACTGAGCTTCTCCCCACCTCCTGCCCGGGAGTTTCTTTACCCATCCAAGAGACATCTGATTAGCATAGGAAAACGCATGTCCTTTCCGCTTGGCCCAGATTTGCTTTCTAAATTAAGTGCAGAAGGAGTGAAAATTCTAGCAGATGGATTAATTAGCTAATTGTTTTACAATAATCTAGAAAGTGTGAGCTTTGTGGTTTAGGTCTTTCCCGCTCTAAAATAAGGATGCTAGCTACTTGCTTCTGTACTGGAATGTCATGGCGAGCTAGTGGATGGCTGTAAGGAGCTTTAAAGTCTCTGAAATCAGTCTAAGGCCTTTATTCTTTTTATTCATCATTGCAGCTTTCTGAAACAGGACATGGAAGCTTTATCATTACCAGTGATTTGGGTTCTTAGGCGTTCAAACTGAAGTTTGGGGCTTAGAAAATAGCTGGAGTCTGTTGTGTGATGTGAGTTGTGCTGGGGAATGGCAGAAAACATGGCTGAGCTCAGCAGTGCTGTTCTAGAAGCAGTATCCCATACCTTCCTGCTGCAGTGAAGTGCTGAACAGAACTGCCCCATTGCTCCCTGCATGTGCCTCCCTCTCTTGTCACCAATCCTTTTTTCATTAGAATGTCTTTGAAGTGAGATGTGAAGCCTTGTCAACCTTCTGGGTAACTGATTTTTTTTTCTGCTTTGCTTTTTGGAAGCAAGAATTTAGCACCTCAGTTTTAGCAGTGTTTATCCTCATTTATAATTTATAAATGCAGAGAGCAAATTCTAAGCACAAATTCTGCTGCTTATCTGCAGTAATGAATGAAAGGGCTCGTAGACACCGTGAGATTCCATGTATCTATCGTCGGGAGGGCTAGTGGGTCGTCGTAGACACCGTGAGATTCCATGTATCTATCGTCGCGAGGGCTAGTGGGTCGTCGTAGATCCCGTGAGATTCCATGTATCTATAGTAAGGAGGGCTAGTGGGTTGCCATCATTTCCCCTATGATCTTCTTTATCCATTCTTATTCTTGGTACTTACTAGTAAACGATAAAAGGGTCTCAAAAATGATTGATAAGACGTTAAGAGCTCAAACCTTTTACAGCTTATCTCTGTGTGTATGTGTGCTGTGTGTGTACATGTGCATTTTTCTGTATGAATGTGGATGTGTACATAGAGGTAAAAGGAAAATCGAGAATGGTCCTTGCCTTTTGCCTTCTTTGAGGTATGGTTTCATGTTTTATACCACCTAGCTGACTAGCTAGCTCCTGGGGATTGCCCACTTTCCTTCCCTTCCTTCTTACCTAGGAGGATTGGGATCACAGACACCCACAACTGCATCCTGCCTTATGTAGATTCTGAGATCTGAACTCAGGTCCTTAACAGTTGCATGGCAAGTGATTTGCCTACCAAGGCTTGTTACCTGCCTAGGAGCCTAAGTCTTGGAGTCAAAGAATCTGAAGGTGACAGATTGTCTTCTGGATTTACCTCCTCTGCACTTGCCACCAGTTTTGAGTAGGACTTGGAGAGCTGTGGGGGATGTTGATGTCCTGTAGAATCCCCCGATAGCAGGGCAGTGGGCGTCTGCCTGTTACATAGCTCTCTGTCTCGCCATTGCCCCCCACCTCACACACTCTGCTCTCCTATTTTCAAGCACTTCTTACATTCATTGTCTCCATTTCCCTCACACATGCTCTTTACTCCAACATCTCCTTGCTCACTCTCAGCTGCACTGGACAGTTCTCTTGCTCCCTTTCTAAAAGTGTGATGTTAAAGTTGTCATTATTCATACTTTTATTAAGAATAACAACCCCACAGACTCACCCCTTGGCTTAAGAAATAAACCCTCAGTAACAACTGCCCCTGATACAGTTCCCAAAGACTCCGCTCCCTTCACCAGCTTTCTGCTTCTCTTCCAAGGGACAAGCACTATCCTGAGGTAGGCAGGTCTGTATGGACATAAAGACTCAATTTGTCTTTCACATGTGAGGTCTACCAGGTTCTTCCAGACAAAGACCATAGAAGCATGCCATACTGACCATGGGATTATTACCTGTAGCAAAGGTTAGGTTAACACACACTATGGAGGTTCTCAAAGTTCATAATCACTAAGCGTGGTTAAGAAACCTGTTACTTGGGTTTGGGCTTGGGCAGGGAAAGCCCTGAAAGAGAGGTTCTTCTCTAGGTTGAATGTAAGATTATTTCTTTCAATAAATCTTATCTATGCGGGAGCTAGGTGGCTAAGTTAAAAAGTGGCAGACAAATAGTTTTGGCCGAGAGGCTTTTGATAATTTATAGATAGTGTGTTTTGTCTATGTTTAATGAAATTGTAAGATGACCTTATTTTATCTCTTTTAGTCATGTCCTCAGTGCAACCTTGCTGAAGGTTGATATTTATGGTGATGGTTTATGTCAAATAGTAGGATAGTGTGTCTTTATCATGAATGTCAGGGCAAGGGTGGCTTGTCCCCCTTTCTTTTTAGATTTGAACAAGCTGAGAGGGTGAATCTCGGTATAAGAAGCTAAGCTACCAGCTACTATGGAGAACATGACTCAGGCAAATGGCAAAGAAGGCTTCCTAACTTGCTCTGTGTTACTGTAACAAAACTCCTGACAGCAGACAATGCGTAGAGAAAGCTGGCTCGTTTGACTCGCTCTTCTTATTTGAAACTTCACCGAGCATAGTGCCATGAGAGCTCCCCTTGCTGGGTCACAAGGAAAACAGCTTCACACTGCAGATCTGCATGCAAGAAACAGAAAGAGAAAGGGCAAAAGATGGGGGTGGGGAGAGATCACTGACAGAACTATCAGGGAACCAAAAAGGGTTCAGGCTTGTACAATGATACCACGCCCCCCCACCCCACACACGGTGTGTCTGTTCCCCTGTATCTCTAGCTCATTCTATCATCTCTTTCTTAGGAATAACCGAGTTCTAAGAGAACCATGTTAATGTCTTTCTCTGGTGTGCCCCTGTGACCTTACATAGAAGTCTGCACTAAATCTTAGCGCATGAGTACCAATTAGCACATGAGCCCATGTTGGGTGTGCTCAACCATATCACAAGAACACAAGTATTGAAAACAGAAAGGCAGAGTTCCCCAGTCAGTGCTTCAGGGAAACCACTCCAAGTTAAGGCAGCACAGAACTGCTCTGGAAATTCCCCCTGATTTCCTTCGTAGTGTGTCTCCTTTTCCTGCCCGTGACGTTGAAGTTCCTACAGAATATCATTTACCCATCACTCTCTAGCATGCCCGTGGACCCCTCCAACTTTATCTCTTGGCTAATTTCAATATGCCGTTGACCCTTGATCTCCCTCTAGCCTTGACTCGACTGCTCTGACCCCTCATCTCTGCCTAGGTATCTCTAGGTACTTAAGCCTGACTTACCAACTTATCATCCATCTCCTGAAGGTAATGTTTCTGGTTACCCAAACCTTGATCCCTCCGCCCAAGATGAGTGGCACACCTTCCCTCAGACATGATGCTGCTTCATGCTTCTCAGCCACTGCCAGTCATAATTCAGTTAATCTGTCTGTCCGTCAGAAAGGTTCTTTTTCCCTTTTTCCCTGTTTCTGTACAAACTCTTCCTCAAAGACTTAGCTGTCATCTTCTGCCTGGAGCTCTCTCTGCTCCTCTGGAGGAGATGGACTGTCCCTCCTATAGCCTCTGACCCCTCTGGAGGAGATGGACTGTCCCTCGTATAACCCCATTAGTCCAATTGTTCCTCTGCTAGCACTGTTGCCTCATTCATTCACTTGCCTCTGACTTCCAGCACCAAACTTGAAACTTTTCGAGTTCAGGAGCATTAGTCTAGCACTCATTATGTACCAAGACCTGTGTATCCAGCATAAATAGCTGATATAGATATGTTGGGATACATGCATGCACACATGCACACATACACGCATCTCACCTCTTGAATGAGACCTGACCCTAAGTGGGGCATCATTCAATTCTTGTTAAACATCTTGCTGTCTAAGGATCTCTTTCTCTCTGTCTCCCTGTCTCTGTCTCTCTCTCCCTGTCTCTGTCTGTCTGTCTGTCTGTCTGTCTGTCTCTCTCTCTCTCTCTCTCT
>LOJH01005313.1:0-31514 GCA_001685095.1 Ellobius talpinus | reverse complement strand
TCTCTCTCTCTCTCTCTCTCTCTCTCTCTCTCTCTGTGTATGTGTGTGTGTGTACCATGACATTTGTACAGAGGTCTGAGGACAGCTTTTGGGAGCTGGTTCTCTTCTTCTACCACATGGATCCCAGGATCCAACCCAGGTTGAAGCAAGCAGCTTTACCTACTGAGTCATCTTGCTGGCCTTATCTAAATATTTCTGTTAGCATTTTTCTAGTACTAAGATAATCAGGAATTTGATTTTTTAAAAAAAATATTAAGCCAAGTATGTTATGTTCTTGTATTTTTTGCTTTACTGAGAAAATATATTTTGATAGATGAGAGTTGAGCAGTGTTTTTCCTTTTAAATTACATATTTTCAGAAATAGCTTGTTTTTATTTTGGCTATGACTCCTAATCATTTCAGCAAATTTTCTCAGTGAAATACACATTTTCCATTTTATCTATAATTTTCATATACAAATCAAGGTTCATGCAGCCTTACACTTAAGGAACTGCCAGGCTCTGAGATGGGAAGCAGAACTCCTGTTTTCTTTTCCCTAGACCTAGCGGATTTTGTGAGGGGGGGTGAGACTGGGTAAAATATAGTAGAAGGTGCGTTCTGGCAATGTGCGGCTTACAGAACTGGCCTGATTTTTCTCTCCTACTTTTCTTCTTTTGTTTTTGTTTTTCAAAACAGGGTTTCTCTATGTAGCCCTGGTTATCTTGGAACTCACTCTGTAGACCAGGCTAGCCTCTATCTCAGAGATCACCTGCCTCTACCTCCCCAGTGCTGGGCTTGAAAGTATGCACCACCACGCTCAGCTTATTCTTCCAAAAGACTTTTATTTAGAAATAAGCATGTATTAATTGGACATTGCCAATTTATGCCTTTTTATGCCTCATTTGGCTTCCCTGTTCTTGTGACTATGATAAATGAATCAGAATGACAAAAACACACACTAAATGCCCTGTCACCTCACTTGACCTTGTAGGTAGCTCTTTAAGGGGCAAACAGCAGAACTGTTTTAGTGGACACTGACAGTGCTCCTCGGCAGGCATAAGAGGAGCCAGGTAGAGTGAGTGTGGATGTCTGCGCAGGGAGCAACTAGTCCAGAGGGTAAGCGAGGCACAGGCAGGGTATATAAAGGGAACTGTCAGAACTGGCCTGCTGGGAGAGGAGACAGAGTTGATCTGAGAACAGCTCATTGTTTGTATGTGTCTCCTATGTAAAGAAGGACCCCAAGCCCCTCAGATGATCACCTTTGACTTTTTCCTCAAGCTAGAATTCATTGAAATGTTCGTAGGTTCTCAGTGTCAGTCACAGTGAAGATAAAAGCTGGGGTGGCCCTTTAACTGTGCAAAGCATCTGCGCAGTTGTTTAAGGAACACCGACAAACTTTTCTTCAGCTTTCTAACTAAGACTGGGGACTCTGGAGAGAGACCTCAGCCTAGCCAGTGAGTTGGACAAAGTACACAGTTTCTGTACTGAAGGTGCATCCCTGCTTTGTTCAATGACTAGTGCTAAGATACAGAAGTCTGTAAGCGGCGTGCAACACAGGCCTGGGTTGTGGTCTGTTGTGTCTTGCACTGTTTCCAAATGAACTAATTCTTCTCAGGGCACAGGTGCTAGCTGTGTCACGGTGGGGGCAGTCTTGTGCTCTTTTACCATGCCTTCCAGCTGGTTCTTGAAGTGAGCTCGGGCTGTCTCGTAAAGCTACACTCCACTATGGTGCTGCTCACGTCAGCCACATCACTGAGCCAGAGCCTAGGAAATAAACAATTAGAGGACTTCAGTGACACCCTGGTTAGTTCCCCTCTGGCTAAGAAAACTTCTAAAACTTGATCTCATTGTGAAGCTTTTAATGGAGATTAAATGCTGTTCACTGAAAGCCGAACCCTTCTCAGATTCACGACTCCACAGGGTAATTGCACTTATATCAGTCTTGAGACCCATTCAGTTGGTTCTAGAGGGAAAGAAGTCTCACCTTCTCATTCTCCAGAGAAGGAGCTAATATTAAAAAATAATAAAGTGGAAGGAACTGCAACGAGTCCATTGTATTTTCAGCTTTCCCTGAGGGCATATAAAAAAGGTTTGATAGCTATGAGACCAGTCACGCCAGGAAAAGAAAAAAGAAAAAGAAACCAATATGGTCAATAAAACGGTGCATTTTTAGGTTTCCCTGCTTTTTTATTATTAGGAATTGGATGAGCACGGGAGCTAGTCAGATGTACAGCACAGCTTAGGTCTGTGACCATTTAGAGCATGTGTCCCAATCTCTGTCTAACGAAAGTGTGCACTTTGGTAGGACCCGTGGAGACTCTCTGATGTTTCAGTTCAGCATGGTCCTTTACACAGCATTTCATGCATCTTTGGTAGTCAGTTGGGTGCAACTTGTTACTGCCACATGAACTGGATGTGAGAAGGATACTTCATAGTGACCCAGCGGTACTGCCCCACGTATGCACTCTGTAAGAATCCCACATGCTGGGCTGGGAGAATAACTCTTGCTTCACAAGCATGGGGATCTAAGTTTGATTCTCCGAGCCTTCATTTTTTAAAAGGTGTGGGTAGTAGCATGGTCCCAGCACTGGGGAGTCAGGGATGGGTGGATCTCTAGGTCTCACTGACTTTCGGTAGATTCTAGGCCAATGAGTGAACCTGTCTCAAAAAACACCTGAGGAATGATGACCAAGATTGTCTCTACACATGTACAATTGCATAAATACACACGTGTGTGTGCACACGCGCGAGCACACACATACACACAATCTTGCATAGCATCTTTCTCGTAAGTGGACAGGGGTGGCTAATGAACGTGAACTGACTTCAGAGAGACCTGTCCCTTGTTTTCCTCAGCCGACTGCTGCAAGGTTAGTCACCCTAGTGTGGGATAGAATATTTCATTATTTTGTTTCTTGGAAATTACTCAAAAGCAGTTCTAATTTCAGCAATGGATGCAGTTTCATGTGTATAATCAAAGGACTGTATTCAAATTTTCTATTTCATGTAGAAGAATGTTATGCCCAACCTGAGAACAAACTTTTCAGCAAGACCCTTTACGGGGGTGGGAAGGCAGGGAGCATGGCGTGACATGCTGTCAAAAGAAGGCATCAAAGAATCCTTTTTCTTCCTGCACGCATGTGGATGCGTATCTGGGGATGTTAAGGTCGTTCTGAAGCCAGGGGATCCGTGTAGTGGCAGCACCTTAAATCAGAACAGTGGTGAAGTCAATCATGTCGTTGGGAGCTGCTGACACATTGCAATTTGGGGGTACACTGGAGAATTTGAGATTTCACCCAGGAGCTTCATGCTGTCTACTGCTGCTGCAGGGCAGCATGTGGTGGACCGGGCCCACACCTCAGCTCTTTTTATCTTCCAGATACCATTCTGTTCAAATGGGAATGTGAGGGGAACTTTTCAGATTCCCTGTTTACCTTCCCTCTCTTTCTCCTTAAGACTTGCTTTGATCCTCTAACCAAAAACAATGTTCCCTTCCCCCTCCTTTCTACTTCCCTTTCTCCTCTTCTTCCCTTCCATTCCTTCCCTTCTCCATTTTAAAAATAAGCTGGAATTGGGGGATGCTTAGGCTATGAGTTACAGTTCTCCCTCAGTATCCGTAGGCTCTTAGCTCCAGGGTTCCAGATGATGCCAACATTTGGAGACGTTTATGACCCTTTTATACAATAACGTATTTGCATGCAATACTTATCCTCCCTTATATTTTTAACAATTTCTAGACTATTTATAATACCTAGTACAATGTGTCATTTAAACACTTGTCATTTAAACACTTTTCTGGATTGGGGAATAAGAATAAGTTAATCTATATATCTTCAATACAAGCACAGTCGTTAAAGAATATTTTCAATCTATTGTTTAAATCCACAATGAACCAGTGAGAATAGAAGGCCGAATGTTTGATTTAAATTCTGAGAGGCCGTTTGGAGGTCAGGGACAGGATCTCAATTGCGGTCCTGGCGGTCCTCATGCTTACGCCCAGCGCCATCCATTTCTTGTCTCCGATGACACTGCCATTCTAATCTCTCTCTCTCATCATTTGACTGAGTTTGGCTCCTAATGATGGAAAGTTACCTCTGCTGTCAGAAGTATGGCAAGTGCTTTGTATGCACTATTTCAGTTTTCAACACCAAACCTCTTCAGGGAAGGCCGGCCCTTTAGTGTTTGGGAGACAAAGGCTGAGAGAAACCAGATAAAACAGGACTCACATGTCTGACCCCAGGAACCCTGCTCTCAACTACTGGGCTGTATCCTGAAGATAAAGGATATAAAAGCTATGCAAGAGCTTAGCAAACCACAAATTGGCACAGAAAGTTTTATTTAGCGTCGAGAATTGAAAGGTACTTGCCTGGGCATATAGTTTGTAGATGGTAGGCAGAACTCTCTGGTTAAAACCCTACCCCCAATGCCAGTCTCTAATTTATTCTCCCACTGCCCATGTGCTAAAAGCCGATTCTGATCATGTGGACTTTTCGGTTAGAAATGAAGATGCTAGCAGATTACTGTCCATGAGGTTAGACTCGTGCCATGGTAGAAGAGCTCTTTGCTGTAAGCCTGCCTGCTGCATTGCTGTTGTCCCTTATGCTCTGCCTCTTCCCTGGTTGGTCATCCTGCCTTCTTGGCCGTCCTACGCAGCAGCAGGAAGCTGGCAGGAAGTGCATGCAGTGTCCTGAGGGGCTGCAGACAGAACACATTACGGAGTGCTCAATAGTATTGATTCAAAACACAAATATGTACTAAATACACGCTGTGTGCAACCTCTTTAGGTATACACAAATAGTTTCTATTTCAGAAAACGTTCGCACTCACAATGTTATGAAATTTTTTAAGCTAATATTGTAATCATTACTTTCTCATGAAAAACTCTCAGGTTGGGTGGGCTTGAACTGTGACATTGATAAATGTTGTCTACAATATTGAATTTCATTTTGTCAAAGAGGAATGTAAACTGCATTTATTTGTTGTTAGGCTTTCTGTTATATCTTTCTAGTATTTCTTCATTTATTTTGGTTTTTGACACAGGGTTTCTCTGTGTAGCACTGGCTGTCCTGGAACTCACTCTGTAGACCAGGCTGGCCTCGAACTCACAGAGATCTGTTTGCCTCAGCCTCTCAAGTGCTGTGATTAAAGGCATGTGCCACCACCACCTGGCATTATTTTTCTACATTTTGATTCTGGCTCCATTCTCAGAGATGGGGTACAAAGAGAGGTGATTTTGTTCAACTCATTTTATAGAGTTTCTAAAATGATTTTGCATTATGTGCACTTTCTCTAGTCCTCTTGTATAATCGCCACCTTCCAGAAGGAAGTCTCTCCTTTGTGTGCCACTGGCTGCCTTGTAAAAGGGGAGGGGACAGGGGAAGGGGTAAGCCTGTTTATTTTGTCTCCAGTCTCAGCAACAGTTTCATCCCTAATCTCTGTCTCTTCACTCAGTCAACAAAACTCTTCCAAAACCCCATGAGTGCGGGTGTGGTCTCCTTCAGCTTGGGATGGTTCCTCTTGTTTTTCTCTGGGGTATGGAACCCACGAGCTGGCTGATGTCTGGGATCAGGAATGGGATGCTAGATGCTACTCCTAGAGAAGACACACACATGACCCTTAGGTGGCCACAGGTCTGAGAAGAACAGCATTTTCTCAGATCCTCACTGCTTACACCAAGCAGAGTGTTCTACCTAGGGGTCCCCAGGATGGAGGTGGGAAATGCTCCATGGTCACCTTTAAGCCAAAGCATGAGCTCTATCTGAGTTTAATATCAGAAGGTTGTCTGTTCTCTTGGGAGACTGTGTTCTATTTCTAGACGTCCTGGCTTCTTTGCTCTTCCCACCTGCCCTGCTTTGGAATGCTGGCAAGCACACACACACACACACACACACACACACACACACACACTCCCACATTATCCTTTTGGTTTTATTAATTCTGTATATGCTGAGTCAGTTGTTCTCTCTGCTCTCTAAAATGTAAAGCTGACTGCAGAAGGCAATTATAATATTTTAGAATTAGAAGGTCTTCCATCCATGTGGGTTATGTGACAGTCATTGTAATACTTTAGAATCAGGTCTTCCATCCATGTGGGTGATGTGGGAGTCAGCCTTATGTCACTGTAATCAATGCCTGAGACCACCTCGTTGAGAAGGTTGAACAATGATTTTGCACATTTCAGTTCATGTGTCCCTTTGCTTTGGGGCTGTGCTGAGGCAGAATAGCATGGCAAGACCACACAGTTGAATAAAAGCATTAGTTTCATGGCTAAGATGCAAAAGAGAGAGAAAAGCAAGCCATGGTTTCACTCTCTCCTTCCAGAATGTGACCACTCCACCAACCTGAAGCCTTTCTACTAGGCTCTTCCTCTTGAAGGTTCTTTTACCTCCCAATAGTCAGTGTCAGGCCAATGACCAAGATAATAACACACGGACTTTGGAAAGCATGTCAGGTCCCTGACCACATGACCCTGTCTCCTGGCCTTGGAAGATGGAGACCAGCTGCTTACCATTGAGGGTATCACAAGAATGCAGTGAAACTCCAGGTAAAGCAGGAGGCTCAGTCTTTCACCAACTGCCCTGGGGAAAGACTTCGCTGAGACTCACGGCCAGGGTCCTGGGTCCCTTTCTCTGTCTCTGAGGCAGCTTGTTTCTCTTCACCTTTATTGCAGTGTTTTCTCAAGTTTGCTTTGCTCTAGGAAATCTGAGCCCCTTGGTCAACAGCATTTCCCACTCTGCACTTCCCTGCCCTCTGCTGACAAGACCTGTGGCACAATCTTTCTGGAAGGCAAGAGCTCCTTCCTTCTTTGCTTCATTCTGTGTTGTTTTTCACTGAAAGAAACTGACACCATTTTGCCCAGAGCTGCCAGACCCTGTGCAGTGCAGCATAGAGTGACTCATGCTCCGACCTTGCTTGTGGCCGATACTTAGCACTCAGCAGCCCCACCTGCAATCTGTGTATGACATTGTGCTTCTTGTGTAGCTTCGAGTGTTGCTTAGCTTCAAAGCACTGTTCACTTTTAATTTGTCCCCTCCTTGTTAATTACCAACACGAATTTCTCTGGAAGCTGTGCTGCATGACCTCAGGACTGGATCACTCTAGGCATTCACTTCTCTGTGCCTCCCCCAGTGCCAGGCTGGCTTTGGCTGCAGGAAGGATGTTCGGGTGACACTATGGTGCATGGCCATGGCTCGATTCTCAAGAGGAAAGAACAAAACACAGTGCTTGGCTTGAGCGCTCCTACTGCTGCCAGCCACCATGCTCATTGACCCAGAGATGCTTCCTTTTACTGTTGAAAAGCATGTCTCTTGGTTGATTAAAAATTCCACTTGCCAGGGTGCCTTTTAATTAAGATGCCTTAAGCTTGATATGCATGTATAATCTTCTGGCCTCTGCTCAGAAACAGTTGAGTGCTGCAGACATAGTGTCCTGGATCCAATTGTGGAACATCAATAAGAAAAAAGGCTCACACTGTCATACTTGGCAACACAATGTCTGTCAGGAGAATATGGGTTCGATAGCCACTAACAAAAATGGGAATGCGAATCACAGTCGACCAGGAAGCAAACAGTTCAAGCTAGAGAAGCAATTCTTCTCTCATTTGAGATGCCGGGGATTCTCGTAAATAATAAGCTTCCCCACAAGTTCAGAAACTGGAGAAATGAGGTGCATTGGGTTTACAATGAAAAACATGTGCTAGCAAGCAGTTTGGATTGTTAAGGGTGTTGGACAGTGTAGTCTAGTGGGTACAAGCTGAGGCTGAAAGTCAGCTGGGGCTAGGCTTGGCCACTGGCCCAGGGTGTGCACCTTGGACAAGACACTTCACCTTTCTAAGCCTCAATTTTCTTATCTTTAATTGGGATAATAAGACTTACCTCATGGGATTAAATGAGATGTTTATGAAGTGCTTAGTCTGATGTCTGGCCCAAAGTAAGTGCTCACTAAGTGGCCATAATTATGAGAACTAGGAGGGTGTAGGAAGCCTTGCTTGAAGGGTTCTTGTTTTGCAGGGCCAGAGTGGCTCTGGGGAGGAGGCCCACCAGGCAGAGGTCTCTGCAAGGGTTCACTGCTGACTCAGCATGCATCTGACGGAGACTGCATCTGACGGAGACATCGTACTCCTGGGAAAGGTTCTCCACTCTACCCAGGTCCCTTGAGTAGGCTCCTTTCATTCTGTCTCTGCACCCTATTGACTCCACATCTGCTGCCTGTGCCAATCGCCTGCCTTGGAGCTCCCTGAAGCCAGAGTGAAGGCGGTAAGGGGTGGGATGGGAAGACGCTTGCTTAGAGAGGACCCTTCTGGCAAGTTTTCTTTACCGTGATCTACCAGTCAAGGGAAAAAGTGACAGGGAGAAGAGCCAAGGAGGCTGGAAGAATTTCTCATCTTTGCAGCATGTGCCACCATCATGATTAATCTCTATATCTTCATTTTCTGGTTAGCCAACCTCAGGTTATTTTTCCACATTTCTCTTGTTCTGCATCTATACATAAAAATGGTATGGGATGATTGTTTCAGGACATGGGATTACAGAGGAGGGACTGGAGGGCACCACCAAGCTTGGGAGTCCTTGACTGGGGAGTAAGCAGGAAGCTGCTCCCATTGGTCCGTGTATGCTGAGATCCAGCTCTCAAGGACTGGGCACAGGGAAACCGCAAAGGGCAGACCCTTGCGAGCCATCTTTAAAGCTGAGCCCTGGTCCTCTCAACTAGGACGCAAGAGGCATGAGCACCTGGTGATGATCTGGTGTGTGGCCTAGGATGTTTGGACTCCTGGAAGGAGACAGCGGAGTCCAAAGCAGGAGAATCCCCCTGAAGCCAAGGTTCCCTGTAGGGGGCAGGGAGCAAAGCAGAATCTGCTGGGGCTCCAGACTCAGTCCTGGCAGGAACTCTGTTCTGTGAGTGACTAAGGACCTCAGGCAGCACTCCTTGGTTTGGTTGGTCCATCTGTGAGAAAATATCTTAAAATATTTTATGCATCATTATTTTAGAGATGCTGTTTTGTAAACACACAAAATATTATTGTAAAACTTGATTGTAACTTACAAGTGAATATATTTACATATATATGACTTGTTCAAAAGTTTCTAACTGAGCTAGGGAGATGGCTCCATCAGTAAAGTGCCTACCATGCAAGCAGGAGTCAGGCATGGGTCCAAGTGTCTATAAAGTCAGCGCTTCAGCGGTGGAGATATGCAAACTTTGTGGCTGGCTGACCCATCTAGCCAGTTGGTGAGTGCTAGGCTCAGACAAGCCCTAGCTCCAAAAAAAGGTAGAAAGAAGTTGAGGGAGATGTCTGATGTCAACCCCTGGTTCCATACATATGTGTGCACACACACACACACACATACAGACACACACACACAAACATACTGGATGCCTGGAATGCGCTGTTTATTTGTAATAAATTTAGGGGCATCTGTTCTCCACTGGTGCTCAGGGGGAGGTAAGAGACTCTATCGACCCTTCTTAATGTGAGACCTGAGCCACTGCTCTGTGATAAGCAGCCAGGTGTCCTCCCTAGAGAGAGTCAAAGAATGTGTTAGACTCTGTCGCAGCCATGGTGAAACGCTTGGTGGTTTGTTGTTGACTTCCTCTGAAAAGCCCAGGACTCCCTGAGTTCTGGCTTAAGCATCTCTTAATTTAGTCAGTGATAACTCACATTCATCCTGCCTGCACCCACTCCTGCAGTTTCTTTCAGGGGCACACCAGGCTAAAGCACTGGGCACACATCTATACGCTGACGGAGCGTAGGGACTTATAACCCAGAAGGAGGTGTGGGAACTGAGCGGCCCTTGTTGAAGCTTTCAGTTAGATGTGGACTGGGGAGATTAGAAGGCATCTCTCTGTTTTCAGACTGTTGTAGCTACTGTGAAAGCACTCTTGAACTTGACCTAATTAAATATGCATACCATGCAGGTTATTAAAAATGCAATATAACAGTTGCTAGGGTGGTTGAGTTCTCTCATTTCAAGAAAAAGCAGGTACAAACATGCATTTTTATGTGCACATGTGCATGTACCTAGAGTAGACTCTGGAAACTCTAGGGTCTTAATAAGGGTTTGTTTTTGTTTGACTTCAATTGAATCGCCCATTGCTTTCTTCTGTAGAGACCTTTGCTACCCTTTGCTGAGCCATACTGACTACTTGTCTCAGGCACTCCCTTCCTGCTCCGAGGCTCAGTGGTTAGAGCGGTGTCCAGCAGGAGCTAGTGGGGAGTGTATTAGTAGAGTGATGAGAAAACCCTGCTGTGGGAACAACTCTGCCTTACATGATAAAGTGGAACCACGTGTCCTCGGTGATAAGTTGGAGGCAAAAAATTATAGAAGAGATGGCCCAGGAAAAGTTTCTATGTCTCATTTGGGCACCACAATGGAGTTTGGTGCCACTTTATGCCAGGCACAGAGACACTTTCTGGAGTGCTCCACCATCCTTGAGCCACGTGACCTGCATCTTACAATAGTCACCTACTTCTAAGCAATACTTTGTTGCCAGCCTCAGGGTTTTGGACAGGGTTCCCCTAGATCATTATTCAATTCTACTTTGAGTTTACTACTTCCCTACAATCCTTGATGTTAAAAATAAAAGAGAAGTGGTTTGTAATACACACAAATTGCTTGCACGTGAAATCTTGGGCTTTAGAAACAGGTGCTATAGCAGACCGCACACTGAGACTCACATCAGAGAAGGATTTTGGTGGTGGCCCTTTGGTTTTAGGTTTGGAGGGGAGGCTGGCAGCTTCTTTGAGTGTGTGTGTCCCAAATGGAGGTCTGGTTATAGTAACAGCTTTCTGATCACGTAGGATTACTCTATCATAGGAAGTAAAGCATGTTAAAACATAGTGATATAAAAAAACAACTATCATGTTATTTGAGAGTTTGCAAGCCTGTAATTCTATGTGTTAACTCTATTTACACATAACAAATTATCCCCAAACCTGGAAGTTTAAAACCTAGATACTTATCATATCTCACAAGAGCTTGGGAGTAGTGGCTCAGCTTGGTGGTCTCTCATGAGGCTGCCCTGAATTTGTCATGTGTCTATCATTTTCAAGGTTAACGATTTCTTTGAAATCTTTATCTGTCCACATTGACTGGCCCAGCTCAGTTCCCCAGGGGGTTGCCTGGAGGTTTCCATTCATCATCTCATGCTCTGTCCCGAAGGGCCTCCTGAATAGAAGATTGGAAGAATAAAGGGGGAAAGGAAAGAGAAAAAGAATATGAGAGAGTGAAAAGCCAAAGGTGCAGCTTTTTTATGTCTTTTCACACATAATATAACAAATGCCACACACACACACACACACACACACACACACACACCCTTTCTGCTCCATTTTGCTGGTTACACACATCAAACCCCAAGTCCACGTGGGACAAAAGATATGGTGGTAGGAATTCCAGGACACAGCGTGCTTGAAAGGCGGTCTTGGGAGATGGCTGACATTCCGCCCCCATCCCCCACACACAAGAATTTCAGTGAGGCTTTGAGGTGAAAGGGATTCCAGGTGTCTAGGCACAGCTAACAATGCTAGATTATATCTATTTTGGAGGACATTTGCAAACCCTGAATAAGAATAAGAATGCTTACATACTATCCTTTCCATGCTTACCCGGGATGCCATGTTCATCCCCGAGATGTGACTTTGGTGTATTGGTACAGTTGGTCCTTTGCCTGGAGCCTCATTTGCTTCCTTGCAATCAAAGAGCTTGCTGTACCCTCCAGAGTGGAGCTGACTGGCACGGTGGTGTTGGGGTTTCGGCCTACCACTTCCTGACCCAGCAGACACTGCTTGTTTCTTTCCTCCAGCTCTTGGCTTGCCTGCACATGGGGTGGAGAGGTCTTGCTGAATTTATTGCATCTCCTTGAATAGGTTCCCTTTATCACTCACAAGGACTCTCATTATGCAGCCCTGTGCTGCCTGACCTGGTCTTTCCCCAAAGCCACTATCATTCCTGTGTGCTGTGGAATTGGACAGCATTTTATCCGCAGGGCTTAGCCTGGAGTCCTTCATGCTTTATGAGCTCCTTGTAGGCACAAATAGAACTCTGCAGGTGTTCTGTCATGGTACGTGGCTCTCGTGACCCAGAAGTCTCCTGGAAAGGAAATGCCAACACCCTGCCTAATAGCAATAGCTGTACTGCATACAGATATTCTAATATCCACTGCACCTCTGGGGCAGCTTGGAGGCTCTGGTTGGTTTCATCTCCTAGGAGCTTAATGGTAACAGTACCTATGGCCATTGGTATATATCTTAACAGATACGGATCATGCCAATCATTGCCCCGACCCAGTTTTACTATTTTTTATTTATTTTCTTAGGCCTTGTTCTCACTCCGATGTAATGATAGATGGGAACAGGTCACTGATACTTCACGACTATTTTAATGACATTCATCTGTTTGGGGCTCAAATTACAGTTCTTTTAAAAGACACCAGATCCTACAAATGCTTGAAAACTGGCTGAAGATCGAATTTGTACTTAGCACACTTCTTCTCTCCCCCCCTTCCCGTGTGCATGTGTGCACCTGTGTCTGTGTCGGGTTCTGAGAGAGCCAGCAACCTTAAATGTCAGGAGTCACACATCCTCCTTTGTGATACTAGGTCCCTCACTGGACCTGAGACTCGTGAATTAGACTCGGCTGCTTGGCCAGCAAGTCCCAGAGATCTGCCTGTTTATGCCTCCCCAGTGCTTTTTACTTGAGGGCCGGGAATCAGACTCAGATCCCAACGTCTGTCCAGTAGGTGCTTTCTCAACTCAGCCATCGCCCAGACTCTTGCCTGTGATTTTTTGGGATGGGTTGTCTGTCTGTTCATACATAGAGAAAATCCTAGGTGGAAGAGCTGAAGCCAATGTTGTTGGATCACCACTGTGCTTGCCAGAGGTCAGGGGAAGTTCCCAGATGTTCCTTGGTCTGGGTGGGTTGTCAGGGCTGTCATCTGCCTTCTCTTTGGAATCTGGCGAGATTCATTCTATCACTAGATTTCTTGACATACTATGTCCTTCAGAATGCCTGTCTTCAAAACCATGAAGAGCTGCCAATTCCTTAAGCACCCCTAGCTAGGTATCGTAGTCCTCAAGCTCTTAGCATTGTTCTAATGTAAAGGGATAGAGCCCCACCTCCCCTGAGAAGACTCTGACCGGGAGAGCCTTGGTCCTTTTCAACAGGCTTGGTCTTCCCCTCGGCCAAACATGGTACCACTCTCAGAGCTCACAAGAATGGCACTAGACCTCGTGTCTCCTTCAGTCCAGCTGGTAAATACAGTGGCAAGACATGGTACATGATCTCAGCCTGATCCTTAGGGCTTAGCCAGGAATGAGACAGCATTGGGTAAAGCCATCAGTGGGATGAGTGCATAAAAATGGAAGTGGCAAGAAGTCTGACAAACACTAAGATTTCTGACAATTATAAAATGCACGTACCCACTTCTTTTCAAGCAAGCATCACAAATCACGTAATGACAGGGTTGTCTTCTTCCTCCACATTCCCTCCCTGTCCCATAGATCTCGTGAGTGACTTAGCTAGGTTGAAAATCTGAGTTCTTTGTCTAAGTCTTTAAAACAATAGCACAGTGTGACTGCAATCTCATAAAGCTATATTTTTACTGTCATCTCGAGTGTGTAGTAGTGCTTGGTAATTGCATGGTACTTCCCATCTGCAAGACAGTAAACACCCAATGCACATTAACTCTAATTCTCCAACTCCTCTGCCAAGAGCAGAGATTGTGTTGGGCCTCCACAACCCCACTGGTCCACGTGTGTCCTACCGAAGGGGGCAAAGCTGGTAAAGTGACAGCCGCTCTAAGAATGGCAGACTGTGGGCTAGGTAAAATGTCTGGGTTTGCCACAGAAGCAAGAGCACGAAGGATTAGTGTTTCCTGACTGAAGCAATCAAACATCTGCCTTTCAGCCTCTGCACTATTACCAGTTACTGTGTTTGATTACAGATTAGATTCCTAGAAACATTAGGAAATCTTGTCTGTTAAAGGATGCAGAATGTTCTTTCTGATGCATTGTCTGCTGCCAACATTTTGCAAAGAAAAACATTGCCAGTTCTTTGGTAGAAGTTTTTGGCATCCTGATTTTTCTTTCTAAATGTCTGTTGTTCCATTCTATAGTCTGTTCACTCTGCTGAGAAGTTCCTTTGCTGTGAGGTCTCCTAGTTCATATAATAATAGTAGTCAAGTCTGGAGGCAATTTTTGTGCTTTTAGGATTGTATCTAAGAAGTTTTTGCCTATCCCTCGGTTTTGTTTTCTATATTTATTTCTAGTGATTTCATCATTTCAAGTTTTAATTTAATGTTTGTTTACTTTAATTTAATGCCCATGTTAATTTTTTTTGGCTGGGTGAGAGATACCATACTGATACCGTTTTTCTTCTTCATGTCAGTATCTGATTTTTAAAGCACCATTTATTAAATAGAATGGGTGTTTCCAGTGATGATTTTGTCAAAAATTTGGTGTCCATAGCTATGAGGGCTCATATCTGGGTCCAATTTACATTCCACGGTCTGCATGTCTGTGCTTATGACAGCATCAGGCTGTTGTAATGATGGCTCTGTGCTATAGTTTGAAGTCACTTGTTCTGATAACTCTGGCAACATTCTTTTTGATAGGATTCCTTGGCCATCTGTGATCTCTGTGTTCCCATATGAAGTTTAGGATCTCCTCCTTCCCCCACACTAATTCCATGAGGAATGTCACTTGAATTTTGATAGAAATTGAATCTGTACATTAATTTTGGTAGTGTAGCCATGTAAAGAGGTTTCCGTGAAGGTGGAAACGAGGAAGGAGCACATGTGTGTGTTACTGGAGAGGACACTGGTGATGAGCACATGTGTGTGTTACTGGAGAGGGGACACTGGTAATAGAACACGTGTGTGTTATTGAAGAGGTCACTGGGGATGGAGCGCATGTGTGTGTTACTGGAGAGGACACTGGGGATGGAGCGCATGTGTGTGTTACTGGAGAGGACACTGGTGATGAACACGTGTGTTACTGGAGAGAGGACACTGATGATGAGCACATGTGTGTGTTACTGGAGAGAGGACACTGGTGATGGGGCACATGTGTGTGTTACTGGAGAGGACACTGGTGATGAGCACATGAGTGTTACTGGAGACGGGACACTGGGAGCCACACTGGGGAGAGGAGCTGAAAGTTGGCGTGATGAATGATTGGGGGAAATCAATCAAGTGTGCATGAAAATACTGCAGCTAACCCTGTTACTTCACCTTTTGATGAAAACTGAAAAAGTCTTTTATTTCACAAAATATCTTGGTTTTATTGCTGCCTTTTCCTCTTTTTTCTCTGATGAATGGACTTCATGTAACCTAATGAATTTCCAAAGTCTCAGTAACTTGACTTTAAAACATAGTTTATTTGTGTATGCATATATGTGTGTGTGTATGTATATGAAAGCTGGTTTCCTCATACCATATGGGTCCTAGACATCAAAATCAGGACCAGACTTGGAGGAAGGTGCCTTTACCCACTGAGCCATCTCACCACAACCCCAGTACTTGTCAGCAAAGTACTTATGAGTATAACAGGTAGCCTGTAGTTTTAATATTCTGCTAATATTTTTTGTTGTTGTTTGAGACAGGGTCTCTCTACATAGCCCTGGCTGTCCTGGAACTCACTATAGACTATGCTGGAGTCAAACTCAGAGATCTGCCTGCCTCTGCCTCCGTTAGGCTAGGATTAAAGGTGTGTATCACCACTGCCCTAGTTTTAATTTTCCTAATCGTAGTCTTAATGCTTTCCTCCAGTTAAACCAACATGGCTTCAATCCATTATGCAAATGGAACATTTATTCCATTAAAATTTGTTAGCATGATTGCATCTCCCTAGTTTTCACAGCACAATAAATTGTGTTGAATGTTCCATTTCTTTGGTTTTTTTTGATTTTCTTATTTTGTCTGTAATGACAACATATTTAAAATAAAAGTCTTTTAAATGGCAGAATAATGTGATAACATGTCCTCACTGATAATTTAATACTTGGCTATAATGAGCTTGTCTGAGAGATTTCATTAAAAACAGCAAGGTGCCTGAACATCAAAACCAAGATGGTTTTAATCACAGAATTATAGTAATTGTACAAATCCCAAGATTTTCATTGGACATAAAAGGCTTTCAAGGGCAAGCCTACACTTTAAACCTGGTACTAATAACTATGCATTGTTCTAAATTATAGCTGAGAGACTCCTTGGGCCCAGAGAAACACTAGAGAATATATCAGAGAGAAAACATTATATAATAAACTCTTACAGAAAGTGGAGTAATAAATAATTTTGGTGGAGTGGGGACATTAGTAAGAGGCTTGTCTCCTGGGCAGTGGGAGAGGACCTTCCAGGTGTGAGCATTCAAAGCAGCAGGTACATGATGCATTCGGAACAGTGAGCCTGGATCAGTACCATGTCCTGAGTGCAGAGAGTGACTTGGAACCTCCTCTCCTCACCAGGGATCTGGAGGCACAATTTGTCTGGACTCTTTCTTCCCATCAAGACTGGGACACACAACACTAGGAAAGGATGTGGTTATTGGCCAAGACCCTAGATTTCTGAGGTTGCACAAGGATACTGTAAAAATAATTTCATCATTATAGGGATTATTTAAAATGTCATTTTCATAAAATGGCAAAGTGCAGGTTCTCCTTGAGTTTAGGAGACCTGATGTGTAAAGATACACACAGGAAGGTTTTATAAAAATATCCCTAAACAAAAGATTTGTTTCATCTATTTTTATTGGTTCATTAATTAGTTTATGGTTATGATGATGAGGATGATTTAAAAAGAGAAAGCCCCGCAAAACTCACATGTCAAGAGATGTTGTCTGAGATAGAAGGAGAAAGAGGGGCCTTGCGGACATGGAGATGGTGTGTCTGGGTTGCTCCTCCTTTATTACAAGGATTGGGTGTTGGGTGCAGTCATTCTAGGAATTTTGCCAATGACTAAGTAAAACACAGAAGTCCTCATTTGGGCTGAAGAGGCATGCCACGAATCTGAGTCCTGACAAGAGAGCATCTCATCTCTGTTCTCCTAACCCATCCCTTTCTGTGGTAAAGGATGCAGGAATGACGGTACATTGGGTTGGACAGCTGTCACAGATCCTTCCAGCTGTGTTGCCATCAGTACATTTTTTTGCATATTTGAACTTGTGAATACTTCCTTACCTGTCCCGAAAACTCAATGTCCATTCTGATGGCCATTGAGCATGCCTAGGAGGAGAGCACAAAGACACACGTGACTGCCGTCATCTCCCTGCTTGACAGCATCGGTAGAAAAGTCGGCTGCCAGTAATTTCAGTGTCATCGAAGTTTTGCTTTTGAGCATTAAAATGTGTGTCATCGTGAAGAATTACAACATATAGAAAAACAGAAATAAAAAAAATCTCGATTCTCAACAGAAGTACTGCTCGCATTTAGTAGTTGTTCCCACCGTCTTCTCAAGTTTCCTTTGAAGCCCTTTGTGTTTTGATTTACAAACATGCTTACAGTTAATATCTACCATAAACAATTTCCATAAATCTTCCATAAATAGTCAATCAATTGGCTATTGATCGCTATGGTGAATGAGCCCTCAGTGTCTTAAGGCAGTTCATGTAACTGAATGTGGGGTTCATGAAAATTTCAAAAACTGTAAGGTTTCTGAACATACAATCACCAAAATTACTTAGAAGTCAAATGCCCAGTGAATCCACGTGTTTCTTGCAGTACTCACCCAAGCTGCACTGGGAGACTTTGTGGAAACCTTGAATCACAAGATAAAGCACATGCACTTTGCACCACATGGACTGTTCCACCGCTCACCAGCAGTGAACACCTCAGCCCAGACTGATGCTGTGAACGGCAGTCTATTTATTGCACATGCAAAATTTTCCACTCTTGTGGACACACAATGGCTTGATTGTAGTAGACAAAGACTTCTAGTATTTTCCTTCTGTTGTTCCTCAGAATGTATCAAATTAGTGTAACTTGGGTTTGATTTTGTTGAAATAATTGGTTTAAATAATTTCTATGTGAGCTTTCCACTAGGGCTTCATAAATAATGGCTAAACAAATGTTGACTTGGGATCAGGGCAGCGTTTCCAATAATTTCTGAAAACTCTTTAAATGGGCGTCTACTGTTTTTCATTACATATTTATGCAAAGTGCTTTTCTTAGCATCCGTGATTACAGAATCAAAATATCGATCAATTCTGAAAAATGATGAAGGCAAGTTCCCATCCTGCAGGATCAGATATTCAGCTGAGGTTGAATTATGTCAGGTAACCGCATCCCCCTCATTAATATGCACATTTGCTTACTCAGCCATAAATGTTGAAATTATATGAATATGAAAGAATTGCTTTAAAATAAATGTATGATTTCTGGTAGCTAAATATTTGACTTGGGTGATTATTTTGTATACCTATATACTTTGGATCAGGTGAAAAGGGGTCCTGACTCGAAGTTCCAGTGTGAATGGAAACACTAAGGGTCCCTGTCTTTTGTGTCTCCTCAGGATCCCCTCGTCTTCGGCACAGCAGGAAGGCTATGATGGGAGCAAATGAAAGAACTTGGAGGATCCACTTAATTGAGTGTTTCTGCCTAGAAGATCTTTTGGAAGCTGGAGAGCGGTCTTATGTAATGGTTGACTTCCAAAGGCAGGCCACCTTCTAGAAGGAAATGGATGAAATTGGTCCAGGGGACTTCAGAGGCACTGCGGTCTAACCAGGAAAGCCCTGGTGTGGGGCCTTCCCGGCGCCCTGGGATGCTGCACACGCTGGACGCATGGCCTGCACCTAAATGAGGATGGTCCGTCGTGGGCTGCTGGGGTGGATTTCTCGGGTAGTAATTCTGCTGGTTCTGCTCTGCTGTGCCATCTCTGTCCTCTACATGTTAGCCTGCACCCCAAAAGGCGACCAGGAGCAGCTGGGACTGCCACGGGCCAATGGCCCCACGGGCAAAGATGGCTACCAAGCTGTGCTGCAAGAGCGTGAGGAACAGCATCGTAACTACGTGAACAGCCTTAAGCGACAGATCGCACAGCTCAAGGATGAACTGCAGGCACGCAGTGAGCAGCTGCGCAGCGGGCAGGACCAGGCCAGCGATGCCACCGGCCTGCGCTCAGGCTGGGACCCTGCACCCAAAGCCCAGGCCGATCTGCTGGCCTTCCTGCGCGGGCAGGTGGACAAGGCCGAGGTCCATGCAGGTGTCAAGCTGGCCACCGAGTATGCTGCCGTGCCTTTTGATAGCTTTACCCTGCAGAAAGTGTACCAGCTGGAGACTGGCCTGACCCGCCACCCTGAGGAGAAGCCGGTGAGGAAGGACAAGCGCGATGAGTTGGTGGAAGCGGTCGAATCGGCCCTGGAGAGTCTGAACAGCCCCGTGGAGAGCAGCCCACACCAGCGTCCTTACACAGCTGCGGACTTCATAGAAGGTTTGCATGCTTTGAGATTTCGGGGTTGCGCAGCGGGGATTGAGAAAACACTTCGTCTCTAGGATGACTGGTGGCGAGATCGGTTTGTTTTTTTTAGACACATTTCTTCTCCCCTCTTTCTCTTGGAAACTGCACTAAATACAGTTAGCTGTTCTGTGTTAGAAGAAGGTAAAACTTCATGCTTTGGAAGGTAAAGCGCTTGTCTGGAAAGCATAAGGACTCGAAGTTCAGATTCTCCACACCCAGAAAGGCGGCTCACAGTTTTAGTAAAAGACCTTGCATGAAAAAATCAGGTGGCGAACAATCGAGGAAGACACCCATTGTCATCCTCTGGTTTCCACATGCAAACTCTCGTGTGCAGAGATAAAACAAAACATAGATATAAAACTCTCAAATCCTAATAGAATATATGAGTAAATTCATTCTGTCTTTTACCCTAGACACTTCTAGGAACTGGGCTGTGCTATGAAACCCAGAAGAAAGCACAGAGCAAAGCATTCACGTGTGTAGACCCTGTTGGGAACATGTTGCATGTACCCCGTGTGTTCAGCAGAACCCGTTATGAGATAAGGAAAAGGAAGTACCTGTTGATCAAGGGGAAGGAAGTACCTGTTGATCAAGGGGAAGGAAGTACCTGTTGATCAAGGGGAAGGGTGCTGCTACAGATTCCAGGTGACAGAGGCAGGATTTGAACCCGAGAAGACTGAGCCTCTAGTGTACATCCCTAACTGCAATGTCGCGTGTAAGATGGTCATAGCTGATGGAAATGAGAGAAGTAGCTCACTCTTTTCGTGGGTGCCAGTCGCTCTGGGACTGATTGTATCTGTGTCTGATTCTTTAGGAGACATTCTCCTTACCTATTTGGAAGACTCATTGGTATCTTGTTAATTGATGCATTATTACTGGTTCTGAAACTTCTACTAAACTGAGCTAAGTCTTTGAGGGCATGTAGTTCCATTGTTTGACCTCTGGATAGGATCTTCTTTAATATGGCCAGAAATAGAGCTGTGTCTTCTTACCTGTCACCTTTTTCTGTCAGGAAACCCTATCATTGCCCCCAGGAAAGACAGTTTCTCATCAGTCAGAACTTCTCTCAGACAAGGGTGACAGCCAAAATGGTCAAGTGTTTGCAGTGGAAGTGTAAGGAGCCAACTTCAATTCTTCAGGACCCCTCACCACCACCACCATGCACAAAGCAGGTAGAGCAGTGCACACCTGTAATCCCAGTTCTAGGGAGGCAGAGATAGGAATGTAACTGAGGCTCAATAGCCAGCTAGCCGAGACTGCTTGGCACATTCCAGCCCCATGAAAGACCCTGGCTTCTACATGCATGCATACATGCAGCTACACATACAAGAGCACCCATGCATGTGAGTACGCACACATGCATGTGCACGCACACACACATACATAACCCTCTGCTATTTTTTTGTTTTCTTTATGCACTTAGCTATCTTGTGATATTTTTAAATTTTATATTTGAGCCATAACTCGATGAAATTTTAATATAGAACCATTTTTCAAATACTTAGAGCCACATAAAGAAATCATTTACATGATCCATCTTTTTCTGAGAGGATTTTGTAATTCATGTATCTGAGATACAAAAAAGACAGCACATCTCTAGCCACAAACAAGTGTGTTAATAAGCACATGCTGGCATTCAGGAAGAGTGCAGGTTGGGATGAGGCAGCATCACATTTGCTGATGCTTCATAGCTTATGAGCTGCTTCTACATATATTATTTTACTCGCTGACCCTCAGGGGGATCATTAAACCTCATTTTAAAGAAACCACTGTTCTGCCACGCTCCCTTGAGTATGCTATAGATTGCTGCCCACATACAAAGTAATCTTAAAAGAGCTTGATTACAAATCAATGCCTGCAGCTTGGAAAGTTTGCCCTTTTGATTTTCAATCTGCCTCTGTTTTTGAAATCTCCATCTGCCTTTCTTTATCTGGTCTTGCTTTATAAAGGCAGTCTTTCTCAGTCAGCAGGGGCACTAACCCGGGTTTGTTTGCTCTGATACCTGGTTGGCTATCTGTTAGAGGCCCTCTCGCCCAGCTGCCTGGTGTTGGGTCCATATATAAAACACAAATGATACTCCCAGGGCTACCAATTCACATGTAGCTTCTGAATTTGGTATAAGTCTAGACAGTTATTCTCATGGGCTATATAAATCAAGGCAAAATGCTTTAAATATATTTGTGTGTAACTGATAGTTATAAAGAGCTCAGGTTATTTAATTTTTAAATTGTTATCCATAGTGAAGCAATATGGGGTCCGTCTTTGATGGTAACAGGAAGTGAGGCGTTTGGGAGGAGTCTACAAGTCAGAGGAAGATGCAGGAAGTAGATTTAAGTTCAACACAAGGAAGAAATTGAAAAGAGTGTTGCCTCAGAACTGAGTGCCATTCCTGTCACTGCAGGAATGATCTGGAGTTGTCGATTGTGATTCTTGTTGCAGAGAGGTGGGTGGACTGAATCATACTTGATCTTCTCTGTCCTGGCTCACTTTTCCTTCATCTACACCTATTCAAAATGAGAGAAGCAAATGGGAAAAGCCCACTTGAGATCTGTTCTCTACACTGAGTTTGAGCAGTAATAAGGACTTCGGTGGGAGTAATATATTTTAAACAACTTATTTGCATTTCTAAACATAACTGGAGAGAAAATGATTTTGTCTGATGTATAAGACTTTGGTGGTCCAAAGTTCGAGCCATTTAGTAAAAATCCATGGGAAATTAAGTTAAGCAGGAATGTTCTGTGTGCTCAGGGGATTTTAAATGAAGTCATCAAATCTGCCTGCCACTGGACTAGCAAGGCCAGGATGGGGCTTCTTCTCCTGTTGCCATGACCAGATACTTTACAAGAAGCAATCTGCGGGTTTATTTGGGCTTACAAGTTTTAGAGAATATAGCCTACCCTGGAGGAAGAAGCATGGTGGGATGCAGATCCACGGCAGGCGGATGCCCCTCACCTCACTTGGTAGTGGAGAAGAAGCACGGAGCATGTGAGGATGCGGAAGCAGGCTGGGGCTGTAATGTCTTAAGGCCCTCCCCCAATTACCCCCTGCTTCCAGCCTGACTCTGCCTCCTAAAGGCTCCACAGCCTTCCAAAGACAGCACCACTCACTGGGGACAAAGTGTTCAGACAAATGAAGCCATGGGGATGTTTCACATTCATACGGTAACAGTGTTTAAAAAACTGATGAAGCCCTACAGGACAGAATGCTTCCAAGTAGCTGTGGTGTAAAACCTAAGGTGAGGCAGGTGATATAAGCATGAGGCTCTGTATGGTCTACCAGGAGACCCTTAGGCCCCTTGAGAAATATCTTGCTCCTCTGCCAATAAGAAACTTGCTGTGCATGTCTGCCAAGGCCCTTCTTAGATGCAGATGGAAGAAAACTCCACCATCAATTTGCCAGGTGACTGAAAGCAAAATCACCTACCCAACAAAAGGAGAAATTGAGGTTTAACACTTAGGACATCTGGTATTGCTGTGACAGCTCTGTACTTCTGTAGAGCTGGCCGAAGGAGAACATCACACTTCTGCCTACATAGTTTATTGTCTACAGGACTTATTATTTCTCTCCAAAATCTAAGGGTAGCAGTAGTTGTCTCTGTGTTCAGGGAGTCTCATAGGCACTGAAGTTTATGTTGGATTCTCATTTAATAGCATTACTTTTTTTTGCAGCATTTGAGATAAGAAGTGAACATCAAGCCCCTGCCTCAGAATCTAACATCTCCTTGTTTCTTTACATTTTAGTACTTATTCTGTCAGAGGGCGATACGCACACTGGCATGCCATTGTCATTTGTCTTTGATTTCACGTTTCTTTAAGAGAGTCGTGGATATGTTCGGCATTGTTTCACAAAGCAATTTACCTTCCTAAATCTTCTGCAGTCCAAATATGTGAGAGTGGGACCCCTACACGAGCTCTTAGTGTCTGTTGTCGCAGTACGGCTGTTCTGTCACTCTTCTTCCTGTAGCTACTGCAGGGTTAGTGGCATGGCAAGAGAGTTCACACGCCAAAAGGCTCAAATTAGGGTGCCATGGAGTCAAACTCTGACTGTCAGAAAGGCTTTGAGGGGGCTGCGATTTGAACGTGCCCTTCCAAAAATGTCACACTGTGGTGGTGACAGTGTGACAGTCTTGAGGGCTTGAGCACTCACAGATTAAAGCCTCGTGAATGCGACTGAGGCCTTTACAAAAAAAGGCTTCTTGCACAGCATCCCCTGTAGAGGATGCAGGACTGCACAGACAGTGAGCCCGAGCTTACGGAAGTCCGCCAGTGTGAAGAAGTTCATCCTACCCTTTACAAATTATCCTGCTTCAGGGATTCTCTCGTAGCTGCAAAACTGATTTTGAGAACGGTACCCTGAGATGTATTTTCAAACCAGGCAATTTGGAGGTTGCTGTATAACCGTGTACCAAGTTGTTCAGTCAGTCCTGACTTCGTGTCCATTACAGTCAAGACTTCGGGGAGCTCTTGAGTTTTGGAGATCCATTGGTTGTTTGTCACCATGTGACTTCTACAGGACACTGTGATCACTTTGTTCAAGCTGGCTTTGTCAAGTCCAATGCAACTCCAGGTCTGGAGTTTAGCAACCTATGATAATATGCCAGGGACGACACTGGGCAGGAAAGAGGCTCAGCCTTCATGTCAGGGACATGCCTCTTGTTAGCCCCTTGGTGATGGGGTAAAAATGATAAGATACATTCTAATGAACTGCTGCACATCTGGGGGTCCAGTTGCAGAAATAGGGAATAATGGGGATTCTGCACCCTGGGTTACCCTTGACTTATTTTTAGGGTATGGTGATACACTGGGGAACGGGGGTGAGGGGGTTGGGGAGAACTGTGGAAAACATAAAAGAAGAGTATGTAAGGTCTCAAGGTAGACCTTAGCACCCTAAGCCAGTGTCTGAAAAAAACCGAAGGCCCAGAACTCTTGATATCGGTTCTGCTGGAATAGCAGCACTGGTCTCTCCTTGAGTTGTGAACAGGCCTGTGAGGCACCGGTCCACTCTCTTACCCACTTATCTCCCCTCTACTGCTCTCAAATCTCATTTATTTGCTGATGCTTTAATTTACTACATGAAGGAATAAATGATACACATTCTTGAATTAGAGATAAGGGGCTTAAATGTTGGTAAACAGCTCAGAGCTACACGTGGTGGGGTAAATTCCTCCTGTGATGACGTCAAAAAGGAAAGTAGCTTTGGTTTCTTTCTAGTGGGCAGGAATCCAACTTCTAGGCACTCCATCCAGACCCTCAATCCAGGAGAGCTAAGGTGAGACAAATGCACTACTGTTGCACAGTTATTTGAGATCCTGCATTTTTACTTTGTTCTGGGCTTTGCACATACGTGGCTGTCCTACCTCTGACACTGGGAGGGTAGGAAGGGGCATTAGTACTAGAGAAGAACTCTGCAGCTCTAACACCCTTGCAGGGGGCAGCTCCATTTGCCTTCAAGAAACTGGAAAACAGGGAACCTGTGCAGGGCCTGTATTTTGTTAGAAGACTGAGAAACAGGTGGGAATGGCCTTTGGGTGCGATTTTGTGATTGGCAATTTTAGTATCCTTATTTGAGGTAAGTTAGTTTTCACTGAGGTTTTTAAAGGGAGCTTTCATTTTTTTTATTTAAACTACATTTTTTCCATTTATTTTGCATACCAACCAGTTTTCCTTCCCTCTTCTATCGTGCCCTTTCCCATCCACCCACCTCCCTTTCACCCCTCCCCCATATCCATTCAGACAGGGACAGGCCTCCCATGGGGCTTGTGTAAAACATGGCCCATGAAGTTGTGGCAGGACCGAGCTCCTCCCCTTACATCGACGTGCTTGACTTACCTTCTACCTTAAGATGTTGTGAGACTCTAGGGTGTAGATCAGTGGAGGAATGATTTCTTAATATGTGTGAGCTATAAGGTTCTAGCCCCATAAAAAAAGGAAAAAAAGAAAAGAGGAAGAGAAGGGAGGAGGAGGGAGGCCATGAGGAAGGAAAAAGGGACTGAGAGAGGGGGAAGGAGGAAGAAAGAAGGGAGAAGAGAGGAGAGAGGGGGTAATGGGAGGGGATAAGGGAGAAGAGAAGACAGAATTGATGCAAGGGAAAGGTAAGGGAAGATGGAGGGGAGGGACGAAGGGAGGGAGGGAGAACAGACCAAGAGGGAGCAGAAGGAATGAACAGTAGAAAAGGGAATTTGTGATGTTGTCGGAGAAGCAGGATGGAGGACGAGGGGACTGGGACACGGCACAGTTTGGAAGGATATGTGAGCTATAAAGGTTAGGAAATAGGCAAAGAGCACTTTCATACACAAGTGTAGCTGGGGGTTTGCCGGGCCTGCTGCTCAGACCCCAGCTTTCTAAGCAATGATGGGTGGTAGGTGTTGCTTCTGGGAAAGGAGTCACTTTGAACCTGGCTTCTGGCTTCTCCAACTGAGTACTAGTTGGGGCCCCACCCTCAGACTTCATCAGCATGTGTGTATGGTGCACCTCTTCTGTGCACAGAACATCCCTACTGTTTGAGAACTAATAAAGGATAAAGCCAGTTGTCAGGCTTAAAGACCCAATAAGTTGTTTAAGCAGAGTGACGAAACTCTGAGGGAGGGAGACTTGAGTGGACGAAACCGACCCTTGGTACCGTGAGCTTTAGAACCAGTAGCAGATAGCAGCTGAGAGGACAAGGAAGAGGTTGAAGATGGTGAGGTATGAGCTGGGCTTAAAGGGCAAGAATGGGGAACTGGAGAGGGAAGGTGAATCAGAACCTAGAGGAAGCAGAGAATGGAATACCATACTTCTGGAAGCGAGACTGATTGAACATGGGTTAAGGTAATGCCTAGAAGAGAGGCCGTCATCACCAGCAAACAGGCGAGAGTCAGTGGATTGTTTGAGCCTGAGGGTGGGCCACAGGGATGCTTTGGATCTGGAAGTGCACCACAGCTAGAAGAGGCTCTAGAGCCCCAGCTATCCTCCTCCTCACACTTCTGCAAGTTTCTAGTGTTCCACCAACTTCAGCATCCTGCAGACCCCTGTACCCTGCGATGGTGATTGCTATGGTTTATTCCAGCTGGTTGCATGCTTGAACACGTTCTGACATTTCAAAAGCACAATCTCTAATCTCATGTAAACTCTTCTTTCCCTGTGATGAGGGCCTCTCATTATCTCTATTTAGCCCAGGTGGAATCTGAAATTGGAAGAGGTTGAGAACTCTAAGTTTGCACAGCTGGCGAGCGACAGCACTGCCATTGCAGAGCCTGAGAATTCTGCTGCCTCTGCTCGGGAGGTGACTGGCTAAATATACTAAACAGCCTTGGAGTGACGTCAGGTAGTCTTTCTTAAAACAGGTGCAGGACTTAAAAACATACTGGGTAGGGGCCTCATGCTTGTGACTTATTAAAAGATCCTTAGGAAGTTGTATTGTTCAAAAGTAAAGGAAAAATGTATGTTGGGGAGACAGAAAGAGGCACAGAAAAAATTAGGCTGAAGACAAAGTCTTTAAGGTTGCGTTGTTTTGTTTATGATGGGCTGATTTCATGAGGCCCACACTAGCCTCAAACTCACTATCCAGATGAAATGCCCTTGAGCTCCTTGCCTGGCACATTCCACTTCCCATGTTCAGGGCTAACAACAAAGGAAGATGTGGCGCCATCATGTTCTATTTCCATAGCTCTAACAGAATACTGCAGGTTGACTAGCGGTAAAATCAGCAGTCGGAATAATAGAAATTGGTTACATGACTGGAGGCTGGGAAGTCCAAAACAAAAGAAAATCTAGCCAAACTCACTGCAATGGGAGAGTGCTCGGAAGGCAGGACTATGAATTCATTCTTAGCCTGATTGTCTCTTGAAGATGCCATCCCCTAATATTATTACAATCAGAGACTTCAGCTTGTTTTAGAGGCGACACTGAAACTGCAGAAGGTTTAGTTTTAAACCTTTGACATGAAAAGCTTTATGTGAACTGCTTGGACTCTTTCTCTCAGAATGATTGCAAAACTATGGGGAAAGGAAGCAGAGACGATGTTGAATCCGAACACCTCACAGGCTTCCCCTCAACGCTGTGTGCTTGCTAGTCAGTTCCTTAGGGGCATAGGCAAGGTTTCCATTGCCGTCCTAAAAGCCTACTTTACATCTTCTCTGCATATGAGGTCAACAGCCCTGGAGAATCTCACCCTCCCTTTGCACTTTTGCCTCCTGCTGCCCCTTCCTTCTTTCTCTGTCTGATGATGCTCATCATGAAACACACCTTGACCTCCTCTGCAGAGCGCCTCACCAAGAGAGCCCGGGATCGCCGTCTAGCCAACAATTTATGCTGTTTCCTTGGTGAAATATTTTCTGAATCTTTCCTCATTCTTTTCAAAGGAGCATCTCAGATGTGAGGTCATTGCTCAGATTTCTCCAGCTAGTTTATCAGTCCTTTGTTCAGATTTGACTGACAGCTCACACTTACTGACCGCTTTTAGAAACAGTAATTGAAAAGCCTGATTTCTCTGTTCACAGATGGCAAACTGTCACAGCAGTCTTTCATTCTGGATTATTCCATTTGGAGCTCTGTTAAGTGAGGCTTTGAGAAGTGTGATTCCCCAGTCCTGTGGCTGAGGAGTGGAGACGCCTTGTCTGGTCCTCTTACCCTTCCTTCTCTGCAGTAACCTTCAGGGGGTGTGACTGGTGTCTCAACCAGCGTTCGCCTCCTGTGTGCCATTGTACACACAACACAGCCTTTACAGAAAGAAATCACTTGAAGTTCTTTGAAGATACACTTTTATAAAATATGAGGTTACATGCAGTGCTCACATTTGGCAATTTTCTTTGCCTTATAGTTTTTACTGTCAGTTGGCAATGTGGATGGGAGGATGCTTTCCACAGTAGTAACCACTATGAGCAGGTTTCCAGCTTGAACCACAAATCTGAAAATACAAACTCAAATCCTGAGAGCTCTGGGTGGAAAAGTAACTTTCTAGTAAATGACTTTCTTTTTCTGTATTAAGCTTTGCCAGTTCCTTCTTGATTTAGAATCTAATAATTAAGGCACTTTTTAAAGACTTTAGTATGAAATAGTTTTAGAACTGTGGGGAAATTGCAAACAGCGTGAGATGCCAACCATGGCACAGTCACCCAGACTGGGAAAGTCGCCTTACCAAAGAGTTTGACCTCTGTACTTTCAAGTTCTTTCAACCAACCACAAACTGAAAATATTTGATGGAAAATTCCAGGAAAAAAGATTCGTCATTTCATTATAGTATGTTATTTTAATTTTCTGTTTTATTATCTTGTGTTTAATTTAAGTATTAAGCTTTATCACAAATGAACATGTATACATGGAGCAAAATCAGTTGTATGGAGGGTTCTGTAATCTCCCTGGGGGCTCTTTGGATGCATGGACAATGGGGAGCTACTGTACAATGCTATTAAAGTTTGTTTTCTTCTTTTCACACTAGGTGACTCTGAACCTCTTCAGTCTGCACTTGAGGGCTGTCATTCTGAATTCTGTATCAGTATTTCACAATATTCCCTTTCCTGTTCCGCTGTCTTTCCAAACTGTTGGCAGTCAGCATGTGACATTGCTTGACTATTGTGTATGCTCTGCTTCTGTTGTCCTTTTTCTCTGGGGTTTTGTTGAAGTCTTTCATATTGACCTATCTCCTTGGTGAAGGTGTGAGTCAGGGAGAACATTGCTTAATGTGGGGCTGCATTTTCATCTCTGGGGTTCCCATTTGGTTCTTGTCATCACCACCGCTCAGCAGAAGTGACCTGTGAGGCTGTATGCATCCACTTTCTCTGCTGGAATTTTTAACTTGTCGACCCTTGTCTTTTAAATTCTCTGGTCCATGGGTCTACTGTCTGTAGCATACCTGGGCCTGGTTCTGATTGATGGTTCTTTGTAGATTGATTGTTTTCCTTGCTTTTCTGATACCTCATATTTTCGCCCCAAACTAGACATCTTGTATAGATAGTGGAGGATGAGGTAACTGAGAATGGCTCCCCTCCCCCAGGCTCCCCTCCCCCAAGCCTTTAGTGTGTCAGGGGATGTAGATCATCTACATGTTCCTCAAGGTAGGAAATGCTGTATGCAATAAGTCCGTTTTCACGGGTTGAAAATATTATAGGTTGAAAATGCACCTAATATCTAAAGTCGTAGCTCATTCTTACTTGCCTTAAACATGATCCTAAAACTTATATTAGTCTAATATTGGATGAAATAACCTACTTTCTATTAAGTATTGAAAGCTTCATGTAGTTTATTAAATGCCTTGCTGAAAGTGGAAAACAAAGCAGCTATGCAGACTCCCTCCTCTGGTAAGAGAAGGTTCAATCAACTATCATCAATTGTGGACCAGACCCTCTGTGGTCAGGATGTAGGTGGATGTTTGATGTTACTGTGGCTACTCTTAGAGAAACAGGGGCTTCAAATACGTCAGTGGTATCTGGGTTTATGTTTATGTTTAGGGTGAGGGTTGCTTGACTGAGCACAGTCTTTGGGGTCCTGAAGTTTAGGACTCCTATGTACTCTGTATCTTAGAGAATATCTCCTTACATTTTTCTCCTGTGAATGTAAAAATTTCAGAAGTGCCCCAGGCTATTCTATTGTGACTTGTTTCTGAAGCTTGTTAGCCTGGCTGTGCAGGGGAGCACAGAGCTGTGCAGTGGAGTTGCTGCTAGTGTTTGATTAAATCTCAACCTCAGGCAGGTACCTTGACACTGGATTTTGGGATATTCTCTGATCTCACCCTAAGAGGAAGACTCCTGTACCTCGTCCTTCCCCAAAGGAGAGAATCTATGATACACTTTCTCACTCAAGTAAGGCTCCCACTCTAGGGAAGAGACAAGGGTTCAGGATTTTCTTGTCCTTCCCATGTGACTGCTTCCCTTCACCAGGTCACATGGTGTGGCCTCTGGTGGTTCCTTTTGGTCATTTCTGTTAATAGTCAATGAGAGTCCAGGAGAAAAAAATGAAAAACTAAAAGTTTTCCAAGAAACAAAAATAAGACAAAATACCTCCCAAGGGACATCACTGTCCTGTTGTGCTGGCCTCCATCATTTCGATTTTTCCTTTTTGTGGTTGGCTCCACAAAACAACTTCTCATGCTGCCACTGAAAATGTAGGACCAGTTCGTTGTTATTTGAGGTTAACTTTCCTTTAAGCATTTCATTTTCAATCCTTACATTTAGTTATTCTGGCTCTTTTTACTATAAGAAATACTTGTATTTGTTAAATTTTGCCTGGAAACAGAAATGTGAACCTCCACTTTAAATAATAATTTAAAGCCTATTAATTACTTTATTGGCCTGCATTGTGCTACAAATCAATCATCTTGTCTCATACCTCACAACCTGGTCTCCACCGTTGCACACAGTTCACCAGTTCATAAGAAATACATCTCATTGATTTCACTTGTGAGTTTTGTTGTGGTCACGCCCCAAATCTGGAAGACTATTGATAGAAAATTTACTTTGAGTGAAACCTCAATTCCTCTGATCTATGGCCATGGGTCAAAGGAATGCCATTTTCTGTGAAGCTGTATTGTAGGGTTTCAGTGATAACGTAAAAAGAAGAAGGATGTAGTTCACTCAGTCTTTCAGAGGCTCAGCTCATCATGGTATGAAGGTATAGTGGAGCAAGTCACATCCCAGGAGCTCACAAGCAAAGAGAGAAGGTGCCTGTGTTAATGATGGCCTTCTCCATTTTCCCTTTTATACTACCTGGGCCCTTATTCAATGGGATAGCGCCACCCAAATCCAGAGTGGTGAAAGGTTCTCACACATACACATAAAGGGCTTTTTAATAATCTTCCACATATTTCTTATTCTAGTCAAATTGACAAGATAATTCATCACATTCCCCCCACCCCCATTTCATAATACTATCTTGAGCAAAGCTCTTATTCTTTGGGTTTTAATGTTGCAAATGCTGCCACTTGGATTTCTTATCTCAAATGCTGTATTCGCACAAGGACAAGTATACTTTTTAAAAGAGATCATTCTTTGAGAATTTCATACTTTTTTTAATCATATTCTGTCTCATCCTCCAACTCCTACTGGATCTTCCCCTCTCCCTACACAGGAGGAAGGAAGGAAGGAAGGAAGGAAGGAAGGAAGGAAGGAAGGAAGGAAG